>NCSJ02000131.1:0-112698 GCA_002812745.2 Scytalidium lignicola
CACCACGGATCCGCCGCCCAACGACCCTGGATTGTTGTTGTTGTCGGGAGCCATCGAAGACTCTCGAGGCGTGTTGACACCGCTTTGCGGAAAGGGTCCGGCGTAGGAGTCGTCGGACTGCAGTGATCGGGTTGAGATGGATGAGGACGACGAGGTTCGTGAAAAGGAGGGTCGGCGTCTGGTTGGCGACCGCGCAAAGTATGAGGCTGGCTTGAACGACCGGCTTGCCATTCTGGTAATTAGTTTCCTTGGTAAACAATTTTGATTGCGGAGAAGCCCTGTGGTTCAACGCCGTCTGATCCGCAGTGCTCGTTGGTCTCGTGCGAACCTCCGTGCTGCTCGTTGCTCGTGATGTTTCTCCAGGTTCTTTCGTCCAGAAATGTTTTGGTGTTGTTAAAAAGGAGCTCAAGTCGTCTCGTCTTCGTCGCTTGAAGAGAGCGACCTGCCGTCCGACGGCGAGATTCTTATCGCCTTTTGTGGCCTGTTGTCAAGAGAATGTTGCTTTGGGCTCAAGATGGTGGAGATGATCATCTTCCTTTAGGGAGAAAGTATTAGAGAGCTTCGGGTCTTAGTGCCGGTGGGCGTAAGAGTGCATCCTCCCTTTCGTGTGCTACGTACTTGGGGGGAAATCTGGTGCCTATCCACCGCCGCTCCTGGTCGAAATACCTGACGTTCAGGGTCTGCCCGTGGCGATTTCAGGGTCGCACGCGGGAATGGAGACACCGGTACTTGAGAAGACTTGGGTGATGATGGGACCCTCCGGGATTTCCAGTCGTGGTTGCAACCCAATCGAATTTCTGGTGGTGTTGAGGCGCGAGAGAGAGTTTGTCTTCGATGGGAATGAGAAATCCGAGAGGAGAGTGATGAGTATAAATCTCGATCTCGGATAATAACTTAAATTGTTCGTAAACCACAGCCCAACGCTGCAGCACAGTAGTGCTGATATTATTGACGCCTGCGACCAAGACGAAGAAACAAGCTATCAGCCGCTTTAAAGGTTTTGGTGTGGAGATATGAAAGTCGGTCGGTTCCTCTTCGTATTTACCATAGAGCGTAAGTCAAAAACGTACTGTACTGTACGGTACAGTATCTAGAAATGTAAAAGATGCCCCGGGAGGTAGAAAAACACGGAATTTGGCACGCTGCAGCTGTTTTGGCAAAGGTCCCCAATCTCCACACAATTTGGCTCATCAATCTTTTTGTTTTGTTTTTGTTTTGTTTCAAAACAACGAAGAGATGGTCACCTCACAAAAGACAACACACATAACAGACGGATTTGCTGTGCCTTGCTACGCCAAGCTCTTCAGAAAGACCACTTATACGTACTTGGATCAAGCCTATCAAAGCCATCATAACATCGCCCCCTACAGTCCCCATCTTTAACGCCCATCTTAATCCTCCACATTAAACTTCTCTTCTAGCTTCGTAGGGCTTCGTTTAGAGAAGAGGAATATTGATTGCTGTACAGTACACCACCACCATCACCATCACCACCACCACCTTGAAAACGCATTAATTGCCCAAGGGTCATATTACAACTCTAGCTCTTGGGTATAGTACAGTACAGTAACCAAATTCCATGCCGCTTGATGCGAATCTTTCCATGCATCATCGGATAGATTCAGTAAGGACATGCAGCGCCGTCCTCTGCGGCGTGCATGGTCTGCAAGTGCGCCGGCGTCCTGCAGTCTGCACCAAGCACCTGCATGAGTGGTCCTGCACTTTTCCTGTATTGTACTGTACAGTAATTATCCTCGTATTAGGAAGTAAAACGTGGTGGTAATATATATCGAAAAGGAGAAAGAAGAAAGAAGAAGAAAGCACGTTAAACTAATTATTATTTTTTGCGATAACATCCAACTTTCGCTGCTAATATAAACTAATTTAATTAATCATCCTTACCTGACAATATATAAAAAATGCCCCCTTTGACAGGTGGTCGGAAAAGGTACAGTACCGTGAGTACCAGAGTACCAGTCCACCACACCCGTCACAACGGATCATCCCTGGGAGGAAGCAAAGAGCAAAGTGGAGGACGATCCATCGTACGATGTCGACGTCGGATACATGCATTTTGCGGCCACGATCCCGTTAGCTCTTTCTCTGCTTTCCTTTCCTTTCCTTGGGAGCAATAGCACAACAACAAATGGACTGGCTCAAAGGGAGCAACGGCGCCGGTTCAGGGAAACTAAACGAGTAAAAGGGGCTAGAGGAGAGTTGGCACTACCACTACTGAAATACAATCATACTCTGTACTGAAAGGGGTGTATGAGAGAGTGAGAGAGAAACTTGACAGACACCCAATAAATAAATTAATAATGCACGCGGCCGGATCAGCCTTGTTGGATGGGAACGTTGCGCCCTGCTCTCGCCATTGGGCCCTCTACGCTAAACCCATGGGTGTTGGGTGAGTTTTGGGAGCCTTTTGCTCCACAGGCACAAACCTTCGAGAAAATGGTATGAGAAACTGCGTGAACTCAAATCATGGTGGTCTCATCTCATTACACTCTAATTACCTCGGCAGATGCAGATTGCTGTCTGTTCAAATCTAAGGAGACGAGCAATGCTGGAGAACAGCCGATACGGGGTCTCACAATCTCCTTTTCCATGACTCCTAAACTCGCTCTCAGTACGGAGGGTACTCCGTAGGAATACAACTGTTGCAACGCTAAAGGACCATTTCCTCCCCGTCTTTAACAATACTGTAGTGGATATCGATACAACTCCCCACCTCTGTCTACCCCGCCAAGCAATCAATGTTTGCATTTTGCATATTCGTTCCCACTGTGAAAATCATCCTCGACAAAACAACCAAGCGCCGTACGGAGTAATTCCTCCGTCTCCAGTTCCCCAATNATTACAGGACCTATGACCTGCATCTCAAACTGCGGCTCTCCCTGTAAACTGCGATCGCTTCTGCCGCTGTCCGAACCAGTAGAATCCCATCGCGATGGCAGAGATGAGCCAGAGCAGCGCGTTGACCAAGTCCACCCAAACGGCATTTTTCATCCGCTGTACACCCGGAACACCAGCAGCATGAGCATGGATGAATAACTACGCGAGAGAAATATTAATTAGTTTTGAGGTGACCTTAAGATAAAAAGACAAACAACCAGAGACAGGAGATATGTGCAGGAGCTAATGAGTGAGTACTAACATTACCAAATACCCCAAACAGAGCAATCCACAAGATAAACAGGATCGTATCCCACACGAACATGAACGGTACGCGCATCACGAACGGGATCATGTAAAGAAGCGCCGTGACGGCCGCGAATGCTCCAACGACTTCGGCATAGATCTATTTCGAATGTTAACAAAACCACCCAAATCAGCCCTCTCTGAAAAATGAATGACAATGACACAGCAAAGAAGAATTTTGTGTATTTGGAGAAGAAAGAGACTTACCCATTTCCCATCACTGTATTTGCCCTGCTTGCGTGCGGCGCTCAGATCCACCCCGTATAATCCACATACTGATAATGCAAGGGCGAGTTGACAGAAGCGGAAGATGGAGGAGAAGATATAGCTCAAGGTGAAGTCAAAAGCGTTGCGGAAACCCATTTTTGCTCTTGCTCCTTATTGCTTTTTACTTTTTTTCTTTCCTACCCAGAAGTCAAGTTGCCTCGTATTGCTAATATCACAAATATCCTCTCTTTTCTTCCTCTGTGCAAAGACAAAGTCCGTAAGTCGTAGGAAGTTCGACCAGAAGCTAGTATGAATAATACCTCACTAAAAGAAAGNAAAAAAAGCGGTTATTTCAAATGAACGAGCTGTAATGATGTTGTTGTTATGATGTTTATGAAGCAGGGATGATGCAACTGAGACACAATAACAAAAAAAACCGTCTCAACACCCATACCCATACATTACACGTGTATGGGAAAAACAGCGCCAAAGCAAAGCACAATACGTCAGTGACTAACAATCTCTTTTTGATATATTTAATTTTTAGCGGGTATTCTTTTAAAAGTCGTCAAAAAGTACCGGTATGGGTCGCAACATCAGCACACCAAGAAACGCCATAGAATGAAGATCCAAAAAAGGGCTTCATCAAAACTGACGCTTGTGACAATTTAACAGTTCACAGGCTTTCGCACAACAAACATCGTCATAGGCCAAGGCCTGTCCTCATGCACGCACGCGACACCCCTTATCTAACAGCTCATTCTTTCATTCTTTTCTTTCTGTTCCCATATCTGACATTTCCACCCAATTAATCTATTCCCCCCTATACACAAAACCGTACTGCATCAAAACACGGCGCGGGCGCTAAAATCATTTGGTTCGCGGACGATCACTTTCTCAGTCAAAGACAGGGAATAAAACGCCACTGACCTCATTCTGACAGGGGTGCTGTTGAAACACAACCTTGGTTTTCTAAAGTTTGGGGCGGGTTTTTGTTTTTTTGTGGTAAGGGTAGGGGGTTGATAGATTGATAAATTGATTCATTGGTTGGAGCTAAATTTGCTCCATCTTTTTTTTCTGTCTTCTGTCGACGACGGCACGGCGCGAGAGGAGGTGGGGGGTTGTTTTTTTTATATTTTTTACAGAAGTATGTCTGTACTTTTCTAGGACAATTTTTAAGTTTTGGTACGGATGTAGTTGTATATATATATGTATATAAAATACCTCGGCATTATGGTAGAATTGAAATGGAGAATAGCTTTGTCGAGGAAACTACGACGATAGGGTGGTAAAGAGAATGTTTTGAGCACGATATATCAGTGCTTAGTAGCTGAATTGCTCTGTTGCTGAATATTAAATAGAAAAGGGGATACTCATGTTCACTGTCGAAATCTTTTGTGAATTTGTATATTGATACTCTCCCGAGGCAATATGTCCTGCGTGGAATCTTGTTTATATATCAAATTCCATTCAATAGAGAGCATTTCCACAGTGCTCTCACATAATATATAACCACCAAGTTCCTATCCACAAAAGTGTGAATCTCACTTTAGACTTCCACAAGTACCTTCCCATCCTTATTGATAATCACAAGCGGTACCTCTCTTCCTGTCAAACTTGCACTCGTAACCACCCCATTTCCATCCCACTTGAAATCAACAATTCCACCTCCTTTGAGTCTGAGCCCTTTAACGCTGCCATTACCCCACTCTGCTGGAATTGCCGGTCCTAGCACCACAATCCTCTTTCCACCAGCCTCCGTGCCCAAGGTCGGTAAGTCTACAACCAGCATGCTCAAGGTCGCACCTACGAAGCCAAAATTTGCATCGATTTGGAACGGTGAACTATGGCCATTATACATGCTAGCCAGATTCCCGACAAAATTCTGCTCAATGGCATACCGAAGCTCAAAATATGCCTCCTCAGTGTTGTTGAGCAGAGCCCAGCATGCCGAACGCCAGACTTTCTCCCAGCCTGCGTTCGCATCGCCAGCATTTCCGGGACCGCGAGAGTAGAGAGATGTTGTTACAGCATTTTGGATGGTGGCGTTTGTGTACCCGGATAAGAGAGAGGAGACGGAATGCCCAGGGTACCAGCCGTAGAGATTGGAGAGGTGGCGGTGGGTGTCATTCTCAAAGTCGTAACCAAAGGAATCAGGGACTTTCCATTCTTTTATCTCACCCCAAGTTCCAATGTGTAAGCCCGTGTCGAGTGAGGCAAGGGTATCGGTGAGGTTTGACCCGAAGTCCTCTGAGATCTGAGGGAGGGTAGGAGAGAGGAAGACGAGAGCGGCAAGGAGCTGATGTATGAGTTGTTGGAAGTGTGTGCAACCAAACGTTGTCGGACCGTGTTCTGGAGAGTTGCAAGGGTTAACTACAAGGGTATTATCATTGTAGAAGTGGTCTGGCTGAAGTTGAGCGAGCCAGAACTGGGCTACACCTTTGAGGAGAGGATATCCTTGTTCTTGAAGCCAGGTAACGTTTTGAGAGTAATCAAAATGGTCTAGAACATGCTGCATTATCCATGCGGGACTGGCTGGATAGTCGGCCCACTGAGCATTATCCTTCAGGCCGGTATGCCCGAAGATGTTCAGTTCGTCGTGTGCAACCCATCCTACACTGTCATATACCAACTGTGCAGTTTCTGTCCCGCGAGGCACCCAGGTATTTTGTATGTAATTCCACAAGGCAACTTGGAGATCTCCAAGCCCGGTTTGGTCTACTCCCCAATGATTCATCTGAAGATTGATGTTGGCATGAAAATCAGCCCCCCATGCAGCTGTGATCGTTTCACTCCATATTCCTGCTAGGTTTGGTGGCAAAGAATTAACCCTGGACGATGAGATAAAAAGGTGACGGCCATAATGGAAGATGGTGTTCTCGAGATATGGATCGCTACTAGACGAGGTATATCGACTTATGAGTGCAGAAGTTTCCAGCCCAGCTGATCCAGCAGAATCGGGAAGTTCTAAGGTGAATTGCCCGGCTAGGTTCTGATAATCTTGGTTGTGTGTTTGTCTTAAGCTATCCTCGGACTTTGCTGATGCTGCTGCAGTGACAGATTCGACATATGGCCCCGGATCAACCCCTCTAAAGGAGTAATTACTTTCTGCAGTGCCAGCAGTTTGATCGTAATCAGTGCCACCACCAAAAACAACACTAACGGAGTGTATATTAGAATCGGTAGGTATTATCAAAGCGCCAGCTGTTGAGTTGCTGCAGTATGCCGTTCCAGTTCCAGTTGTAAGTCGGGCAATTCCATCATATTTCATACCAAGGGGAGGGCCAAGTTGGGTCACACCAGTTAATCGGACATAGTTATCCCCACAGGAGGTATTGAAGAATGATGGGTCTGTGAGCTGATTCTCCAGAGCAATTGTTATCTCAGGTAAGGCGGCGTTGGAGCTGAGATTTAAGACACAAACTTGATCTGGGTAGCTACAGTAGACTGTTTCCATGTATGTAACTCCATCATTAGCTGTATAGACCGTGGTATGTAGACCAGAATCGAGATTGAGAGATCTGTTATAACTGGTGGTTGAGCTTACTCCATCAATAACAACTGATAAGTTCGCATATACTTGGTAGCTTCCATAGTGAGAGGTATCTCCAAGGATCTCGGAGACATCTTATGCATCGTTAGCTAGATACATCCTCGAAACAACTGACAGCTTAAGAACAGGTCCTCTGTAAAGACAGGGCAAGTAAAACGTACTTCCGGTTCCATTTTGAAATATCCATTCTCTAATGCCCGGTAGATACTGCGAAACAGATGATGATGGGTTGCCTCCATTATATGACTAGAATCTACCGGTCAATACATGACATGGAGAACTTGGGCACTAACTTACATCAGACTCAAATGGTCCTCCAGACCATAGAGTATCAATATTCAGCACAACTTTATCAGCGCCAGGCTGGCCAAATGGCATGGCTTTCCAAGAAAATATAAGTATGTGTGGTATAGCATAACTATGATATTCGGTCACAAACCTCCAAGTCTGCCATTGCCAATAAAATATGCTTCTTGGGTAATAGTACCAAAAGAGGCCGGAGTACTAGCCCATAATCCCTTTGAAGCAGCGAAGACTGCTTGCCATGAGAGAGAATAACTAATAAAAAATGCAGATAACTTCATCATTTCTAGGAATGTAATGGTTGAAGAAGAGAGACACGGTATCTACAAACACGAACCTCTAGCACCCACGTCCATGGCTGGCAATGCTCTTTATATGAGCTGATTACCAGGCACCGTTTAACGAAAAACATAAGAGACTTCACCATACCCAAGTATTGATGTGCAAATCTTCCACCTGAAATGGAATGCGGGGTACACATCTCAACGGTTCTCCGCTGGCGAGTTTTTCGGCGAGTTAATAAACCGATTCATCCGAACCATGCAATCTGTGTTGCAATACAATTATCATCCAATACAGGAGAACGAGAGAATGATAGACGATGAGATATGTGCAAGCAGCCCATACTAAGGTTTCGGGGGATCATAATGCGACAAGGTTTAGATTCGAGATTTGCAGAGATCACCCCACCAAGCCTACCTCGAGAGACACATAAAATGATAGATGGCTAAATAGTATCGCATTTTGCGGAGTCCTGCGTCTGACTATAGTGACCTAGAAGATGACGCCGGAGGAACGTAGAATCCACGAATCTCAGCTTGGTATCTCGAATGGTTGGGAGTTAAGAGCAAGAAAAGAAGTCGGAAAAGTGTCATCTTCTAGGTATGGAACGTAGTGATCAGCCATCTAAGAAGTAAATGCTTGCGATACCACGCAGCAGAAGAAACAGCGTATCGCTGGCATCGATTTAATTGAAGTTTCTGAGAGAAAGAATGGAGGATGAAGATGAAAGAGTCTGGAGTGGTTTGGTGCGCGCCTAGTACACTCTGGGTAAGCTCTTCACGGGCGTTCATGCGGGGACCGGACCGACGATAGTTACGGGTAAGTTTGACCTAACAGCACACGTAATGATACTCTTAGCACAGTAACTTACCAGGAACTCCACTGTAAGCACACGTTATTGTGGGTAAGTTATCAGAATGCCTTACCACCTCATCTTTAACCAGCTCACCATCAACAATACAACACCTACCTGCTACCTGACTTCCTTACTACCTAATGACTGCTCAGCCACTGTATATTCCTGCCACATTGCCTTTGTCTCTTTGAAGCGTGCCCTGCTGACACCGTACCACTCTCACCACTCTTACCACTCTTTGTACTCTGCGCAAACTCCCCACTCCACCGTCATTTTTCATTCGCGCTGGCTTTTCTCTCTGCAGCATTACATCACCAAATTAGACCTCTGCTCGCTGAAGTTGGCATGAACTCTCACCTCCCAGCTTGCCCAACGGACCAGTCAATGCCGTGGCAGTGCTGCAGGTTTCATGCTGAGGGCCCTAAGCTGAGCTTGTGGATGCCATGATTTGTTGATGCTCGCCTCCTAAAATTTTCCTTAGTCCGCGCCCCGCAGACGCCTACCGAAAATGGAGCCTGGATGCCTAACCACTGGCCATGGCCCCTCCATCGTCATTCGGGATACGAAGCCTGATACCTCCGTACGGCAGGAGCCTCAGCTTCTCTTTCGACAACCTTCTCTCTCATTTCTCTCTTGCAATTTAAATACATGCGATAACGAGATCAAGAACCACCGTCAGTTGCTTTATTATCGCTCGTTCGCTGTCTTTCTCTCCTCTAGATTTCTCCCTCACCACACTCTTATCTACAGAAGGGCATGTCTAGGCGGGGCGGGACTCGGGTGTCCGAGTTCGAGGAGCGGGATTATTACGATCGACCTGTACCAGGCGTTCGTGTCCGAGAGCGAGATGTTGAAGAAGTCGATACATTTGCTCGTCGCGGCGACCGCATTCCCGACTTTCTAAGACAAGATAATCGTCGCGAAGAGCAAGGCCCTCTGGTCTTGAGAGAGCGCCGAACACGTGAACGGTCACCATCAGAAGTTCGAATAACCGAGAGATATGTTGAAAGGGAAAGAGAGAGATCGCCTTCTCCACCCTTGGAGAGGGTCAGATCTAGAATCATAGAGAGACGAGAGCCATCTCAAGAAAGGGTTCGTCGAGTCGTTGAGACCAGAGAAAGAATACGTGAGCGATCACCATCACCACCCATCGTCGTCCGAGAAAGACTCGTTGAGAGGCTGAAATCCCCTTCACCTCCTCCACCTGAGAGAATTCGGACAAGGATAATAGAAAGGGAAAGGGAAAGAAAGCAGCCATCACCTTCACCATCCCCGTCTCCTCCACCAATACTCGCACCTCCAATTCATCAAGAAATTATCACCCATCATCGGCATATAGATCATGGTATGTTCATTATCATTGTAAGCATGCGCATCAACCACTAACAATTTATATCAAGGCTTTGAACGCCCGAAAGCTCCTTCTCCACCCCCACCCACCCGCCGCTCTGAGCGCACAAAAGAAACAGATATTGATATTTACACTTCTCGCAACAACACCGAGGTTGATATCCGCAAGACCATCCGCTCACACACTCCTGAACCAACTCGGCCACGCCGTTTCGTAGATGACAGCTATCTCTTCGAACAAGAGCGTGACAAGCTCAAGGTGCGTGACACACGTTTGGAGCTGAATAGACGACGGAGCGTTTCATCCCGACCACGTGAGCGGTCTCGTTCACGTGTCAGAGTCGACATTGATGATGAGGCCGATTTCTATGCAAAAAAAGACCGAGAAGAGAGCTTATATCGGGGAAGCATATAATGGCGCTACCAAGGATTGGTCCATTGTTGATGTTCCTCCAGGAACTGAGCGTGTCAGGATGGATGGTGTAGGTGGTGGGAGCCAAGAGATTACGTGGCAGAGATTTAACGGCGTCAGAAGGAGCAAATTCATTCCTGAGAGAGAAAGAGAAAGGGACAGGGACAGTGAACGGTTTGTGGAACGCGTAGAGATCGATGATCCAAGGAGATCGAATACCGGGCTTGAGATTGAGATTTCCACCAACAAGAGGAGGGAGGGTGGTGGCTATGAGAGGGATTATGAGAGGATTGAAGAGACGACAACTGACCGTCGGGTTGGCCCACGAGGCCCCAAGGGTAGAGCGGGGGAACTCTGGACAGAGATCACTAAGGATTTAGTTGCGAAGGAAGCCATTGAGGAATTGGGGTATGATTACGAGGAGACGGAGTTCTTTTATTACGTCTTAGAATATCTCCGCTATGTAAGCCTCACTATTCTTTCTAATTTGCTCTCCTTCTGGACCTTTACTAACAGTTGAGCAGGAGGACGTCCTTGAACTTGTTGAACTATCTGAAGATATCCGTCGTCATCGTCGAGATCGCATCCGAGACATCGCACGCGAGCGTGACAGGATGCGGGAAGAAGACAAATGGTCTCGAAGAAAGGAATATGATGACCGCTATGATGAGGAGAGAGTTGTCGAGCGAGAGTACATCTATGATGGAGCGCCGAGAAGGCCGAGGAGGAGCGATGGTTGGTAAAGAGGTTATTGGATAAATTGGGATTTGTCTGGGTGTTTCCCACTTTTACGAATCATGATGTGATGACCTGAAACGAAATCCAATGATTTAGTTAACGGATAAATTTTTGATGAACGAGGGGCCGTGGATGGAAAGAGTTACGAGGAATTTGCATATCAACGAGGTTTTCATGGAAGATGATGGGATTGATGGAATTGTTTGGTGGCNTTTTTTTTCCTTTGAGAGATTTTGATTACGTTTGGGAGGCATGAGATGGTCTTCTCTTCACNTTTTTTTCTTCTTTCTTTCTTCTTCTTCCCTTCCTTGCTTAATGTCCACTACACTAAGCGCGATTTTTTTAGCCTGTAATGGCAGTTTATATATCATCTTTACTCACGACGACTTGAAAGGTATCCAGTACTGTCAGTATTCGTAGACCTCGACTTTCCTTCTCAAATTGATTATGTTCGTAAAAATGATTCAATATAACATTTGACATAAACTCGACTTCTTCTAAAGCCCGTAGCTTAACCCCCTCTCCCACCTAAATTTCTATGCCTCTTCCTATATCGCCATATATTAAGAAAGCGTCTGATCTCGATGTTACGTCTACCTTCGCCCCCTTGTATTTACCAGGAAAAGCTATATATACACTAATTATGCCTTATCGTTTATGCACGCTTATGTTACTGTAAATCGCATAATCCGGGAAGAGATGGCAGATGACACGGATGGATAATTAGCTCTTATTCCGTTTTCCTTGCTTCTGCTTCTGCTTTTGCTTTTGCATCTTCTCCTCCTGCTATCCAATTCAATGTCAGGATAAATATACATGCATCAGTTAGAGACATCATTATGCATGATTTTAAGGACTTATAACTTATTTAAATNAAAAAAAAGGTACTGTAAGAAGAGCATTTTAAAACATAGTGCTGTATGCTATGCAGGAACATTGACCAGTGGATGCAACGGCGGGATGTAAGTAAGGGAGTTTTAATTAGGTTGATGTTAGTTGGTGTGTGTACACGCATCGTATTATTGCGATTTTCAGGACGGGAGAAGAGTAATTATATAGTTTAATGATATAGTACTGTAGTTAACCCTTCATGATGCAGGTGCATTATCTAATCCATCTCTCTTCCTTGGAAGTGAAATGAATGGAATTACCCTAGCGTGCTGCTTTAAATCTTTTCTGGTTTTTGTTTGAAAAGGGTTGGTTACTAATTAGAGGCTTTCCCTGCATATCTGTAATTTGCAGTGGCTGTTTTTTTGTCTCAACCACGGAACTGAGACAGCAGGTCTCGGAGTCTTTATCTATCATTAAAAAAAAAAGAAAAGCTCAAGTCTGTGAGCCAGCCTTACCGCATGCATTGAGCATTGGGTACGCGTGGTACAGTAAAGCGTAAGTGGTGTTGGGAATTTGGAAATTTGACGTTCAAATTAGATTGCCCCAAGGGCGATATCAATATGGGTAGTTCAGAGGAGATACTGTTCGTACAAAGTACACTTTTAAACGTTTCATTGTATCAAAAGGCGTGACTGCCCCATGCCATCCGATTGGCAAAGAGAAAGGCAAGCTTCTAGCATACGTATGTGGTGGAACTGTATCCGTGCCTTCGGATCCTCTATTGCCGCCAACATCCTTTTTTGATGCAGAGTTGTGGGGATAAATCAATGCCAAACATTGGTTACTATTTTTTGCCCAGAAATCTCGATTCAACGACTTGTTACGGGAGATGCAACAGGAAGAGAAAATCCAAGTACCGGTATCGCCTTATCCGTAAGCTCAGACCTCGGCCGAAACTTTCCAAGACAGTTTGTTACATGCTGGTTAGCAGGTTAGTTAGCAAGGGACGACCTCGATGCCTTCTTTCACGCTGGAAGCCATGAACTTGGTGGCGACGAGGGTCTCCTCCTCCCTGCGTATGCTGACTATTCACAACATCCCATAATTAATTAACTGACGGGCGGAAGGGTGCTCGCCGCCGTCAGAAGATGCCAGTATGAAAAGCTGCGCAGTAACCCTCTTGCAGGTAGCCAAATACGAACCACTTTGGCTGATGAAATGGTATAACTGGTGACATATATGCTGTATATCAAACCATCATCGTTATTTTTAATGGACTTTGCAGACCAAAACAATTTCATTGATACAGATACCTACTCGATCCCGTTTTTGCTTTTGCAATACCCTTCATTTAGATTTTAATGGGTGTTCCAATAGGGTGCATGCAAGCTTTACTCGTCCGTCACATCCTAATTACGCGGTCTATCTGTCAGACCTTTTTAGTTGCAGGCCCGTCGTACACCAGAGCAATTGTGCGTCTCGACCACGTCATTGAAGTGCGCAATTGGACTAAAAGCTTGGATCTAGCCACGGCTTGCTCAGAGAAAGATGGGGAGCTTTGAGAGTGAAGAGTAATACCGCCGCGAAGATGCTCTGGAAGCCATTCTACGGATGCATCATGGCATGACACCCCGCAGCGTTATTGAACTTGAACTATTAAGCCATTGGACCGAATGCTCCGGCAGATCATGATTGAGTTGTCGAAAATAAATAACTTTCAGCTGCGTGTCTCGGTGTTGTTCAGCCCCGAGCAGCCGTATACTCTCTCTCTCTCTCTCTCTGCTGTTGAATAATCACGCCAAATCGACTGGTGGCGGGTGTGCCTTTGCCATACGAAGCCCATCGACACTGCCCCAGCCCGCACTGTAAGTTATCGACGATCGCCCGGAGGCTACGTTTCAGTCCAAAAACCTCCGAATCTGAGAAGGGCAGTCCCACCAACAAGTCGTCATTTTACCAGGTGTGGAGATCCTTTTTTTTCTGCACTCCAAAAGCAGACGGACGGCGTTGCTGGCGCGGAAAGCAGTCAGCAAAACGTTGGGTGTTCTGTCGTGTCTGTGTGGTTGTTGCCCCACGCTAATCCATTCCACGGACTCCCGCCAGGAAAAGAGACAAGAGACGAGCTACTTGTGCCAACCCTGTCCTGAGACGAAGCGACCAGCGATCGTATTTGTGAAACCAGCCCCAAATAGCGATCGCCTGCGCAGCCTTCTCTTGGCAGAACATCATGATCGGGTCGCTCTACGGGTAGCCTCCTTTAAACTTTTCCCTGGCCCTCAACCTTTGTACTTTTACCTTATCATTTTACAAACCCCCTCCCCCTTGATTAAGGAGCACCACGGATTCTGCTTCATCGTGGAGAGCTTACACCATCTCTGTGTGGTCACGCTGTCGATCCAGACAGCAGGAGCTGTTTTCTCGTCAGGATGCTCACTTTCAGGAGAGCCTTAATAGCGGCGGCGTGCTTCCTCACACTCTTCTACATCCTCACCAGAAGTCATTCTACCCCGACAGATAGTCATTCAATCGCCAAGCAAGCTCTAGATCCAGAATCAACGGAGAAATCCAATGGACAACCCCCAACGAGTTCGGCGTCCACGAACGCAGGATCCACTTCATCTTCTCAAAATCGACCGCACACCAAATCCAAGAAACTACACTCGAGCCAGCGATTATTAGCAGACCTCTCGAGATACCCTCTACGAGAAAAACTCTTATATCAATTTCCCTACGACGTCGAGACGAAGTTCCCTGCGTACATTTGGCAGACATGGAAATACACTCCCGCATCAGGGGATTTCGATGAAAAATTCCGTGCAGCGGAGGCAAGCTGGACTGAGATGCACCCAGGTTTCGTGCATGAGGTGATAACAGATGATGTGGCCGTCCATCTCCTGCGGTATCTCTATGCCTCTATTCCAGAAGTCTTGGAGGCGTACCACGCTCTGCCCGTGCCGGTTTTGAAGGCTGATTTTTTCCGCTATCTCGTTCTGCTAGCCAGAGGCGGTATTTATTCCGATATTGACACATTCGCCATTCAATCTGCGGTTGATTGGCTCCCAGCAAGTGTTCCACAGGAAGCAGTAGGATTGGTCGTTGGCATTGAAGCAGATCCAGATCGACCAGACTGGGCAGATTGGTATTCCCGCAGAATCCAATTCTGCCAGTGGACCATCCAGGCCAAGCCCGGCCATCCTGTCCTCCGCGAAATCGTAGCACGGATTACGACTGAGACGCTGAAGCGGAAGAAGCAGCGTACCCTTGGAACAGACAGCCACGGCGTGGTGGAATTCACGGGCCCGGCGATCTGGACGGATATTATTTTTGAATACTTCAACGACGAGAAGTACTTTGATGTTGCTTCGAGCAAGTCAAATATAACGTGGCGGGATTTTACGGGTATGGAGATGCCTAAGAAGGTTGGTGATGTAGTTGTCCTGCCCATCACTAGTTTTTCTCCGGGCGTGGGTCAGATGGGTGCTGGAGAATATGATGATCCAATGGCCTTTGTGAAGCACGATTTTGAAGGTTAGTTACGCCCGTTAAAAGTACATGCCAGGATTGGGGTGCTGACTGATTTACTAGGTACCTGGAAACCTGAAGAAGAACGGCACATTGGCGACATTGTGGAAGGGGAACAAGAGCCAGAGCAAGCTTCGCTCTGAGCAGAAGGCTCTAACAGCATGCATCGACACCACTGATCACCCCGCATATCTTGTATAAATACCATGGAAAAAAGTTCTCGAATCTTTGCATTCCTGGGCCGCTTCTCGCATTTTACACGGCGTATTTTTCATATGTAACGGCTACATACACGTTTTGAATAGACAAGGCGTGTGGGCAGGTCCCTCCTGGGTTTTACTATTATTTTCTTTTAATCATAGATGGGTGGGTGCGGGAACTTGCGTCTGCGCAGATAATACTATTGCATTATGGTGTTTTGGGTCTCGGTTTTCTTTTCTTTTTCNTTTTTTTGCAGAAAAGTATATGGATCCGCCTCAGTTTCAGGGGCAGCTGGCTTTCATGAGTTTGCAAGGTGGATCAAGCAAAAGCACAGCAGGAAATTATCAAGGGCTGAGGTTTCTTGTGGGAGATAATATTTTCTGAAATCAACTGGAAGACATGGGAAGTGATATACACAGTTTGCTTTAACAAAACTCTCATGTCTTAGCTGGATATATGCACAGGCGACAAAAGTCGTCTCAGAATCTTTGTCGGAATGCACAGATGGAATTTAAGGATATAAATCACACATACTGGCTATGATCCAGTAAAAATTAGGGTTCACTGGTAAATCAGTCCCATGCAATTAGAACAGTTAAAGAATCAAACTACTTTTTGCATCAGTTTTGGCTCTCTAGGAACTCTCTCTGCGCTTTGGCATCGACACAAGCCGTTCCTAGCCGGATCCGATGTTTTTGACTCGAGAATACCGAGCGTCTTACCGTAAGCTGGAGAAACACACCAACCCCGCGTTCGCTACCGTAGTTCCCTAGCCCCGCAGCCACGATCTCATTAATTATACCCGCCCCCAGATCTTGAAACATTCAACCAAACAAAACATAGTTTCTTTTCCTGAAACATTTTATCATTGGTCCTAATTTATATCAATCAATCCCCATTATGATTTGGTTATGAGAAGAGTATTGGTCTTTTCTCTCTAGTGCTCTATTGGTTTGAGGGCGTTTTCTTCCCTTCCGCAGAAGGAAGTTGTAGGAACAGGGCAAGGGTTTAACGGAGGCCCAGCGGATTGAGATAAGAGCTTCGTCGTGTCTACACATCTCAATGGTAATGATGATGATGATTAGACCTGGGCCAAACTTTTCTAGGGGGATTTTGAGAGCTAGGAGGGTCAGCTTAAGCCGCCTTGGAGGGTTTGTGAGGTTCAAGGAAAGTGATTATGTGAGAACGGGATTCGGGTCGAGGAGAGGCTTGTTGACTGAAAGTTATGCCAGAGGCGGGACAGAGGTTCGTTTTTTACTTTCTTTCATTGCTTTGCTTTTATTCAAGACGTCTTGTACTGTGACTTTTCTTGAATCTTGGCTTATTTTTTTATGTAGCCACCTCTGCTCACTCAAACTATACCTGAGCACTTTTCTTCTATAGTCTCGGCATATGGCGATCGCAATGCGCTTATCTCCCGTAGCCAAGGGGTACGATTAACGTATGCTGAGCTAGATGAACGGAGTAACGCACTTGCTTTGGGACTTAGGGATCAGGGTGTAAGTAAAGGTGACAGGGTTGCTGTTAGTTTAGGAAACGGATGGGAGTTTGGAGTGGTATGTTAAAATATTTCTTTCTTATCATATTTCAAGTATGAGATGAGAGAAATTATAGAGCTAATTCAACTCATGTAGATCACTTATGCTTTGTTTAAACTTGGTGCCATTCTTGTAAGTCTCATAATATCTCACAGTCTCTATAATTTTGGCAAGACTAATGCATTTCATAAGGTGCCGTTGAATCCGGCTTTCAATGCTCCTCAAATCATTTCTGCTTTATCACACCTCGAGGCCACGCATTTAGTCATTGGTACAGAGACAAATCTTCCATACAAGCCACCACGAGAGAATATTTCGCTCCTTCAAGAGCTCGTGCCTGATCTCACCGCCACGAAGATCGAGTCAGAATCTGTACCGTCACTCNAAAAAGTTAATCCTAGTCGACAATTCTTCTTCTAGAATCAACATTTCACCCCTTACAGCTACAACTCCTTTCCAAGATGTAATATCATCCTCAGCGGCAGTCTCAGGTCAACGTGTGATCCCAGACTCTCCACTAGCTATTGATGACACGATCAATATCCAGTTCACATCCGGCACCACATCTATGCCTAAAGCGGCATGTCTCACTCACAAATCTATCCTCAACAATGGGTTCTTCATTGGTCGACGTATGGGCCTTACCTCTACGGACATAATCTGCTGCCCACCACCTCTTTTTCACTGTTTTGGTTGTGTTCTGGGTTACATGGCGACTGCCACTCACGGTGCTTGTATAGTCTTTCCATCTGAGGCATTCAACCCTACGGCATCCCTCCTCGCAGTGCAAGAGGAGCGTGCTACGGCTCTCTATGGCGTCAGTACAATGTTTGTCGCAGAGTTGGAATTACTCCATCATGGTGCTGTTGAATATAAAGGGTTTGAACACCTCCGTACTGGCATCGCGGCTGGTTCAAGCATTCCAAGCAACCTGATGGAGAAACTGCACCACAAATTAAATCTTACGGGTCTCACCATTTGCTATGGCATGACAGAGACAAGCCCTGTTTCTTGCATGACTACACCGGATGACCCTATTCAGAAGAGACTTGATAGCGTTGGTCGACCATTAGAACATGTCGAGGTTAAAGTCGTTGACGTGCACGATCGAAGTCGGATCCTACCCCTAGGAGAAAAGGGTGAGCTTGTTGTTTCCGGTTATCTCGTGATGAACGGATACTGGGGCGATGAGGCCCGGACGAAAGAAGTGAGGGTCGAGGATCCTGCTACGGGAAAAGTCTGGATGCACACTGGTGACGAAGCAGAAATCGACAGTGAGGGATACGTTAGGATCACAGGACGCATCAAAGATCTGATTATTCGAGGTGGAGAAAATATCCATCCGCTAGAAGTTGAGAATGTGCTTTTTGCGCATGAGTGTATTAGTGAGGTCTCTGTAGTTGGACTTCCGGATGAGAAATACGGAGAATGTGTCGCAGCCTTTGTGGTGCCTTGTGAAGGTGTCAGTTGCGGGGTTGATGATGCCGGAAAGGGAAATTCAAATGTGGATTCCCTTGCTGCAACAACCATGAAGAGTGGTGGTGGACAGGACCCTAAGGATATCTTGTCAAAGGAGATGGTTAGGGATTGGGTGAGGCAGAAGTTGAGTAACCACCTCGTACCAAAACATGTGTTTTGGGTCAAGACCTATCCCAAGACAGCGAGTGGGAAGATCCAGAAGTTCAAATTGAGAGATGACGGGATTCGGTATTTGAAGGAGGCGGAGAAGGAGGCGGAGGTGAGGAGGGTAGAAGATAAGGTGGAGAAGATTTAAGAATTTATGAGGAAATACTTGGGGTACGACATTATATGACTGTAGATATATAACTGGAGTATATGGAGAAGATAATATTATATCTAAATCTTAAATAAACAGTCAAACTTTTCACAAAGACTTTTCTCTCTTTATTACTTCTTTCTTACATGCCGATGTGTCTCAGAATATAAATAGTAGGGGAACAAAATCTATTTCAACACGCTTACTTCTTGAACGTCTATTAGTATAATAAAACACTTCAATAACGTATAACTGGGAAGAATTTACATTACATAACTGAGAGGTAGGAGAACGTCGAGTATATTGTTACATAATAGCGTAAAGGTGGAAATAACGCACGCTAACAACATTTTTAGTCCTAGCTTTATATGAAAAGTAACCACCAATTATATTGAATTTTAGAAGTAGCTAGGCCAGTAGATGATATTATAGAGCCGTACTACAATCGTTGTTAAATGAAACCTAGTTAGGGATGAACTAGGTAGGTGGACTATTGCCTAGATGCATAACTTCAACTAAACTATGATCAAACTTAATTCAAACGGCACTTCCAATCCAGCTAGACTCAGAAAGGAAGTAAAGACTAGGAATGAACTCCTATTTAAATGGAAATTGAACTCCGAAGGTGGGATACGGAATAGACTGCGATGCGGAATGAGGAAGGAACGAACTCCGCGTAACTTCACCATATATAAAGCCATCGACACCCATGCATTCTTGCTATGAAAATAATCATCTTTATATTTTTGTTCTAGCCTAAATACGAATATATAATGCTTCGTGCTTCAGCCATTTATCTACTATTTCTTTCATTTAACTGCAATCAAGAACAATGCACAGACAGGGTATAATTAACTTCTACAGAGGATTCACGACACGCCTCAACTTTCAATCTCAGGTGTGGCGATTTTTTCATCTCCAATGGCAACTTTCCTTTTTTCTATCGCCTCATCACTCTCACTTCCAACACTAGCTTCGGCTGCCTTACCTTCAACAGAAGGTACGCGACCAAGCATATGATGCTCAACGTTGATCTTGGGACCTTTGAACCATTTGTGGGCAGAGACGAACCACCAGATAAGGATCATGAGCATCCTATGACAGAAGAAATTAGTTTGAATCCTCGGGAAAAGGAGTAGAAAGAAGTCATAGGAAGAGACTTACGGAACACCATATACAACTATAGTCCAGTTCATAGTTTGTGCATTAAGATCACCTCCTTTCACGGATGGGAAACACAGGATCGGCATCATAACCAAAATGAAAGCCGTCGAACAAATACCAAGCGGCTTGCTGAACTTGCCCAAATGCCATGGTCCTCTCCTGAATCGATCACCCACGAAGAACACCCTGATGAAAATGGGGATTGTGAATGCTACGTAGGCTGCAATCGCACCAATGCTGAAGATGGCACCAATAGCAATAGATCCTCCAAAGATAAGGCACACGAGGGCAATTCCAATGGCCGTATTGAACCAGACCGCATTGACGGGTGTATAGGTGAACTTGTTGACCCGCTTCATCCAAAAGCTAAATGGGAAGCAGTCGTCGCGAGCATAGGCAAAGGTGACACGGCTCGCAGCTACCATACAACCTTGGCCCATAAAGAAGCCACACATAATTGTGATGCTGAGGATGGCTAAAGCTATCTTCTGAGGCATCACTTGGACCAAGTAGGAGGCCCATGGTTGGCCAAGGTCTGAATCCATGACGGCATCAATATCGATGACTGTGTACGCGACGACGAGCTGAAGAGCCCAACCCATCAAGCCACCAATACCAGAAGTCATCACAATAGCTCGTGGAGAAGCAATCGCAGCGTTTGAGCATTCTTCCGACAAGTGAAAAGGTGCATCGTATCCCGACATGGTCCAGATAATCGCAATAAAGGACATGAGGACAGCAACTCCGTCAGGCCAGTCAGTAGCGTTCTGGACGGACCAGACTTGAGAGCTCGGGAAAAACTTCGGTGTCGTCTCAGTTCCTGTCACAGAAGCTGGAATCATGACTATCACTACGAAAAGAGCGATGATATTCAAAGTCGAACCAACGGAGTTGAAGCGTGCTATCCATAGTGTTGGCATGGATGAGATAAAGGCGTGGATTATCATAAGAAAGACGGTCAAGAGGAAGGTTTGGTAGTCTGTGGGCACGTATGATGGGTTGGTTATGCTGGCCGCGGCGAGAATCATAGCAGCCAGGGCATAATCGACTGATGGCGCTCCAGTTACTTGACACATCCAGTTGGACCAACCTGTGACCCAGGCTGCGAAGGGACCCCATCCAGGAGGAGCAAGGACTGCGGAAGCATAGTAAAGACCACCGCTGTTAAGTGTTAGCTTCCTTTTCTGCTTCGTATTTTAAATTTCCCTCTCTTTTTCTCATCTTCTCAATTTTTTTGGTTCCTTTTTCTCCCTCATAACCTTCATTTCCTTCCACTCCTGGCATAAAATTCACCGGGGAAAAAAAGCAGAAATAATGAAAACTCACCTTGTTGGCATACTACTGCATAGCTCAGCCATTCCCATAGCAACACACTGGATGAAAAACCAACTAATCAACCAACCCCAGACCATACCACCAGTGCCTGCATATCCCAAGCCATAATACAGAGTACTGGCAAAACTAGGCAAGAGACCTGCAACAGCAAAACTCACACAGAAGGTCGTCCAGAGGGAAAACTCGCGCTTGAACTCCTGCTTGTATCCCAAAGCTACGAGCCCGGCCTCATCAGCGCTGAGGCCATCGAAGTTGGGTACGTCGCCATCCAAGAGGACGGAAGTTACAGGAGGTGGGTGCTTTGCATCGTAATGTGCCTGCTGTGAGGCCGTCTTTTCAAGAGAGGGCTTCATCTTTGAAATCCTCTTGCTGGTGAGATTAGGGAAGGGAGTGTAGGCAGACAGAGATGCGCTCTTTATCTGGATTCTGGTCAGTGAAACGAGTTATTATGAATCAGAGATCGGAGATTAGCACCTTTTATCTGTCTGTTGTGATACTGCACAGTAGGACAGGTTTGATGGCGCACGGTTCTTACTGTACTGTCGTCTTCGCACATGTACAACGATGGCTCAATGCGAGTCAAAAGACGGTTGGTTGTCGTCACTTAGTCCACGGTCAGAGGAGAAGGAGAGAAGGGAGTGAATACATTCGCCAGCTAAGAGCCTGGTCAGTCGTGTGCAAAGGCGGCAGACACACACGCGGAGTACTTATACGATGCGATCATTGAAAAGGACGTATCTCTCCATACACCACCATCTCAGCCCGGGATGACGACCGGCTGCAGCCAGAGGGTACATCTGGAAGTCCATGCATGCACACGGAATGAATCCGTGCCAGGCCAGGTTATCGGCTGGGTGTTACTCGTCGATCTGGTGAGGAGAGTCTGTGCAGATTACCGTATTGTTAGAATGATGAAGCCGGATGGGCCTCGATTGTTTGGGCCAAGTCGGCCGCTATCAATGCTCTAAGACTGCATCTGGCAGTTACAGCCGTGGTTCACTGGATGAGAGATACACACCACGAGGAGTGGCAAAGGTTAGTGCAGATCCAGCCGGTAAAGTACGTCTGAAGGGGTCTTGTCCTTGTCCATTTCTAATGTGGTACAATTGCTGCTTTTGCCACTGGCCCTTGTTGTGGACTGTATAATTTCCCTTTTGCGAGCCATTCTCCTCATCATGACTTTGGGGATTGGTATCGAAATTCGAAGCACTAACTCAAGGCAGTTTCTACGGCGTTTAAATTACTACACAGAACATCATCTTACTGCTGTTTTACTGTGGGGAAGCATAGCCATAACCTTAAGTGTCCACTTGTCAAAGCCTGCAGCATCAATCTTGCAGCAATACTCCGAACAGTAGCTCGCAAAAGAGAGACTACTCTTCTGGCCGAGACATCCAGTCGACGTGCAGGTCGAACCAGCTTCCAATTCTAATAGCCCACGATCCGGATCTCCGGGTCGGTGTGGATGACATTTATGGCATTCCACTACCGGTACTGTAACCAAAGCTGGATGAAGAATCGAATTCTGATTGATACAGTTCCAACTGGCAGTTGGGGGTGTTAGGGAAGAGATAATTACGAGAGAAAGTTGCAATCGTTGCTTATCTCTCGCTTAACGCCCCCTTTCTCCACTTGATCCACACCTCCCCCATACTGGACCCGCCCCGAGCCCCGGCTAACTCCCGCTTGGAGCGCGTTCCTTATCACAATCCTTGCTACCACCATCTCTCTCCCGCCACCCTCCTGATTTGCTAGACAGATGACGAGGGATGATTGTCTCAACAGCGATCCGACCGAGGGACCTCTCACGCCTCTTTGGATCGCTCTCCAAATCTAGGAACCACGCGTGCCATAAAGCGTCAAGAGGCTGAAAGCCAGAACCACGCCTTACACACCAGGCACTCCTGGCACTCTCTCCCAAAACATCCGAAAGAGGAACTTGATAGGGACCAAAAGCGGGGGTTATTCGATCGGGGGCTGAAAGGCAAAACACTCCTTATTGTGGACAAGCTCCCGTTGGATATCAAGCATTTTGTGGGGAAGAATCCTTTTACGTAACGAGTTGTTGACAGAAGCTTCTTGGGTTCTTCCTTTCTCTTGTTGCAGTTGCTGTCACATCGAGAGAGGCGAGAAGCGTTCGATGCGCCAGCAACTTAAAAGCACCTCATCCAGTATCACAAAGAGGCCTGCAATCACCAATGGATGCTGAAAAATATGAAGGAAGCCCTCAGTTCGGAGAATTTCTGTTGATCTAATTCAGGGTTGACTGTCGGCGTTTCCGAGCGGTCCTTACTTGAATAATCTATGCGTGGCGTAATTAATCAATTCCTGTTGCCAGCAGAGCAAACATTCCTTAATGGAAAAGAAGGGATAGCCAGAAGCCTGTACCAACCATTACACCCTACACCCGCAGCGGCTGGACTTGCGTGTTTAAGGCCATGGCACATGGGTGCGATTTCATCGATGTAAGGAAACCCGTTTGGAGCCAGCCAGTAGGATCGCTTGACATGCAGTGCCCACGCAGTTAACGTAAAGGGGAAATTTCTCGAGAAAGCTTGTCGATTGCTTGTCACGCGATCTCCTGATATCGGAGTGCTACCATCGAATGACTAAGGATTTGTATTATTTTGTTTTTAATTCTCCTCTTCATGTCTCTTTTTTTTCTTCCTATTCCTTTACCCCGAAGTCGTGTTGAACGTGTNGGGGGGCTCACCTATTGATCTCAACAGAGTTTACCCTAAAATGGATATCTTTGAGAAAGCTCTTTGTCAGGAGATCAATTGACTATTATATGCCTGGTTATTTTGTCGTTCTCATCTCTACNTTTTTCTCACTTTCTTGTACTGATTTATATATGCTTATGATTTGTCTTTAAGCCACAGAATTCGTAATATTAAGGTGCTTAATTAAATACACCGGAAGTCAACAATGAAGACCACATTGCAGATAGCTCAGTCCTCCTATCAAAGAGTGTATATTTAACTGTTTCTTTCACAATGATAGCATTTCCAGTTTGTATGAAATGGTGTGCAACATGAAAATGGTGAAGCTGCTGAATGTTGTGATATCACAGCCTCTTGGTAGATTCCATACTACGTCAAGTACGTCATATCAATTAGTAAATTCCTTCTATCTAAGATTTCTCGTGCATCTTCACATAGTTGGTAAATTCAATATTCTCTGAACCCTCTGAGGGATAAACCAAAAGCTCCAATCGACTGAATGGTGATGCTCCTCTTCCAAGTGGGTAATCTTAAATAATTAGTGAAATCTCCTAGGATGTTCCCCTAGTAACTGAGTCCTATTGAATTTATCAAGCATGAACTTAGAATGGTAAACGAGCTCGCTTTGTATATCTCTTTTGCAGAGATCAAGAGTTAGACCACGCCTTTCTGTGAAACAGTTAAAACTCAATTTCATATCACACTTTTTGCTATTAACAGTGAGTAGTCTCATCACTGCATTAAGTAACATTGACTTTACCATTAAGGTACAGTACATCTTCATCGATCAGTTTTGATGGAAAATGAATAGCCGCTGTTTACTTACAGCGCAGTCACAATGTCTCCGTGTAATAGCAGGAGCTTACAAAGACACTCTAATTCAGAGCTTAAAGACAAAGACATTCTGCCCACCGCTAGACTTATACTTGAACGAAAGAGTAGCAGCATTCGAGGATTGCCTTAATTGCGTAAGCCTGAAGTAGGTAATTCACCGAATAAGCAATAAGGCAACAGGACTCTTGAAGAAAAGAAGAAGACGCAAGTAGCAAACGAAAAAATAATTACCCAAAGAAAGTAGCGAATACAAGGCAGCGTGGTTGTAGTGATGGAGGGGCTATCAAGTGACATCAAAGGTAATTAACGTAACTGTAACAAGAGATTAGAAGGTAAGATGGACTTGGAGCTTCGAAATTGTCAAGCTGGCTAGGCTATGTAGTTATACAGAAGTTGTAGACTTTCTTACTTTCGACAAAAAAGCATTGCTCTTACATAGTAAGCTGGACAAAGCAGTTAGCTTGTTAATTATACAAATTCATACTAGCAAAATTGGACTATAAGTGTATTTGTTTAGACGTTATGTACTTAACATAAACACATTACTATACAACTGTGAACTTACAGAAGAAACAGCTTGTCATCTAATCATTGACTGTCTAAACTTAAAATGAATGAGNAAAAAGTCTCAAAACAAGGGCTTATACAGCAAGAGACTTAAGAGAGATACTGGGAAGTTGTCAAGAATGTAAATAGATTGTTAGCTAAGTGTTAGTTACAAGAAGGCTGCAGGAGTACAAATTAGCAGTATGACTAGGGATCCAGGAGTAGAACAAGACGACGGCGAAGCAGCAGCATCTCAGAGAACTGAGTTATTAACTACTAACTTAATAGCACAGCGAAATTCTCCCCAACCAAGCCGGTAAGCCGAGTACCGGACAAGAGGATAGTAGAGACGAGGCGAGGTAACTGCACCCAAGCAGATAGAGAGCAGCATGGAGGTTTTCACCCGGYYAGGGAGCTRGCAYGGTTTCCTGTATGACAGTGTAGTTATCCTGCATACTCTTAGGGTGGCCCYATGGCCTACGGTATAAGAATAATAATAATAATAATAATAATAACCTTATGTATATTTTTAAATAATAATTAGTTATTTAATATTAAATATATTCTTGTCTGTACAAGATATGCTTTTAACTTTTTTTTTTATTCTTATAGAACAAGTTTAGTCTGGTGATTTTAACTTCTCTAAGTATTGTTATTAGAATTTGTTCAACATCATTCTCTGGTTTAAAGTCTAGATTAAGATTTAAGCTTAGAATTCTTAATACTAGAATTGGTTTTAAGTTAAGTTTAAGTAATAGAAGTATTAGCTTTTTTTCTTGTAACTCTTGATGATTCTCTAATAGTTAATCCTTTTGTTGACTTAATAAATTACTTTGGTAATATAATAACTTCCTTTAATATTCCTTCTTGGATATTAGTTTTCTTGATAGTCTAGTCTTTACTTAAGTCTTCTTCAGAATTATCTTCTGAACTTTCCTCAAATCTTTCCTCAGATTCCTCTTTAGATTCTTCTTCAAAGCCTTCCTTAAAACCTTCTTCAAGTTGTTGTTTATTATTGTTGTTATTTATTAATATGTTTATTTTTAAATCTTGATTTATTAAGATAAGTAATGTTTAAAATATTATAAAATTATACTATTTAGGTTATTGGATAACTAAGGATAAAGTAGATGTTCAAGGATAGTAAAAATGTATAATATAAGCAATTAAGTTAAAGATAAGATTTAATAATGTATTTAGGTTGAACATAAGGAGTTTACTCTTATATTCTTATAATGTGCTTATATAGATAATGAAATACAGTTAGACTTGCTGGACCCCTTAAGTCCTCTAAGTCTATGGACCTTTTAGACCCCTTAGGTCCCTTAAGTCTTAATCATGTTATGTGATTGTTAGGTTTTCTATATACACTCTACTGTGTATTGAGCCTCAGGCCTACACTAATCAACTTGTTAAGTAAAACTTGTAATATCAATACTAGCATAACTAAAGCATTAATAAATAGAATTCAAACTAAGTATAAATTACTTAGTTAAAAGTATTGTAAAAAGAGCTTTTAAGATATTAGTTAATTTCAAATATATATTGTTTGTAAATATATTCATAATACTGAATTCAATTCTATTCTTATTATAAATGCCTTTTATAATTATATAAGCTTTTCCACTTTAATTTAAAAGCTTTACTCCTTTAAGAACATTGACTAAGAAAATAAGAATATAATAAACGTTAAAGAGTTATAAAGTAAATGTTAAATTATCATTTAGCTTTGTTTTAAGTATAATTATACTTAAGTTAATAATTTGAGCAGATTTATTTCTTGTTTTTATAAGTATTAGATCATAATACTCTTGATAAGAATTTAATTTAAATTATAATATGTAATTTACTATATAATTTATAATGTTTATGTTTACAAGTTAATAATTATAGTTGAATATAGAAAAACTCTTAAGATTTACAGTTATAAGAGAATTAGATTTGTTCAGGTTGATTGTATTTAAGTTAAAATCAAAGTCTGAACCTGATTTTAAGGATTTAAAGTCTTTATCTTTCTTTTTGTTATACTTTTTAATAAATTCTTCATACTTCTTAAAGTATTTTTCCTAATAATCAGCTTTCTTATAATTTAACTTTTTATAATAAGAGTACTTTTNCTTTTGGTTTTTTNATCAAACTTACTAGCCTGTTTTCAACTGTAAAGTACTATACCCAAGCTATCAGATTTTAATACTTCATCTGAAATATCTTTTATAAGAGTTTCAAGGGAAGAGGGTATTTTAGAGTATACTACTAATCATTGTTAGTTGGCTTATACAACGAAAGAGTCCTCTAATCCCCTTACAAAGAAGAGCTTGTAGAATACATCTGGTAATATAACTTCTATACTAATCAAATTACTCTTCAAAGCCTTGAATGTAGTGATATAACTTCTAACCAAGCTAGAATACTTATATTTAACATTGACTAACTCAAGGATATATTTTTCCTTAAGATTATAGTTTGAACCTTGATATTAAGCTTTCAAGGTTTCCTAGGCCTCCTTAGATATAAAGTACTCTGAGATAAGAGCATTAACTTCCTCGTTGATATTCAATAATATACAGAGTTTAGTTGTAGAATTTACTTTTTCCCAAGCCTTAAATTCTAAGGTTTTTTTNATTATCTTCTATTTAAGGGCATTTGATATTGCCATTTGTATAACCAAGATAACCCTTTGATTTAAGAATATTAATGACTATAATACTCTATAATCTATAATTCTCAGGACCTTTCAACTGGTATTCCTTTGGTAGTAGAAGACTTGATTCTTCTCTTATTTTAAAAGATTATAGTAGTTGTTGAATAAAGGTAAAAGATGAAATCAATCGAATAATGATTCTGATTGGCTGACTAGAGTACATAACCTGTTGACTGGAAACGCAGGAATACAGAACCACTATTGTATTGATTGCTTAAGGAGTCTACAACTACAGTAGATTCTATATATACAGAGAGTTACAGCCGTAAAACCGTTATGGTCAACAGTTACGGTCGTACAGGCACCCTACGGGTGCCTATGGTTGCCTACAGTGGTAGCCTACCGTAAACCCTATCCGTAAGCCCTAGCATAGGCAACCGTAAGAACACTGTGAAGTGGCATCCGTAAACTCCAAATATTGCAACATATTATATTTGTATAATATAATAAAGAAAGTACTCTTGAACTCTTTACCATTGTTATATTGTACAATTTTAAGAGGTAAAAAAGCCATGATAAATTGACTAAATACTTGTGTAATTAGAATTGATTCTTTACTTTTAAGTGGATATAATTGTGAATATTTGGTAAAATGGTCCTTAATATATAATATCCACTTGTATTAGCCAGATAGTTCATGCCTTATATCAATTAAATTTACTTGAATATGTTCTCAAGCTTTCTTAGAAATAATAGGTTTAAGAGAAGCTTTAATAGTAGATAGCCAGTTCAAAGAACAGTTTTTGCATCTTTTAAGTACTCATTTAACCTTATCACGTTTGATTCTATAGTAATTTTGCTTAATTACTGGCTATACTTTATCTTATCCTGCATGAAGGAGTTTGATATATTCTTGTACAATAATATCAAATACCTCACTATCTTGTACAGTATATCTCGGTTCTGGATGATATGAATCAGGCAATCAATATAATTAACAGTTCTTAAGCTCAAATTAAATAAGTGCTCTGTGTTTTAGGTTGGTATTTGCTTGATTCTCTAGTTTAAGGTTTGGGTTGTCTAAAAAGACATACATTCTTTGCTAATATTCTGGGTTAATTCATTCTTTATTAGTATAACCTTCGCTATATATATATTCTTGAAAAGCAAAGCGTACATCATTAGGAAAAGGGTTAATTGATTCAATTAAAGCCATATTAAATGGAGAATAACTTAATTGAAGGTTGTAAAGTGGAAGAAATCTATTACATTTAAAGCTACACCGCTACTGTGGGGTAAAAAGTTGAGGTGGTTGGCGTATAGGCTAGACCATACACCAACTGTAATATTGGTTTGCGTATGGGCTAGACCATACACCAACCGTAATATTGGTGTATGGGCTAGACCGTTGGTGTATGGGCTGGAACATATATAATAGTGCAACTGTCGAATTATCTAAGATTTTGCTCAATTTTACAGTACTCGTATTATTGTGTGGCAATAGCTTTGTTCTTATTATGCGTGAGAGTATATGAGTTCGTATTTTCTGGCCAAACTAATTGGGCAATCATTTATTCGGGTCAACATTATTGGAGGAGTGGTGTTACCCCGTTATCTCCAAAAAGATAAGCTAGGTTTATGCTTTGCAGAAAGCTCACTTTGAATGCATGCGTTGTGTTCCGATGTGTTGGCACAGCCGGTTGGTTGGCCTGACTCCTGCAGATGGTGTCTTAAGGTGGGTTCATAAATATCCTTCAGGGGATCAAGACCAATAGCTATCGCCTTTCGGAAATCCTGGGCCTGGTTCCCAATAGATGTAGCTCTGCAGTGTGGATACACGTGTATCGACAATGCGTTGTGTAATAATGCACCATTTTATTGCGTCGGTCGCAATTCCACACTGCTCTGAAAGAGTTGCAGATTTCAGGTACAAGAATGTCGTACCACCTGTGGATTAAGGGTATCTTTCAGACCACGCTGCTTCACTTTTCAAGTCACAACATCATTGGCAGGTATAATATCTACTTAACCGATGGTTATTTCCCCCTCAATATGTATACGCAGCTAATCAAATAGTTAAGCAGCTTGTTTATCACCTATGCAACATATGGCAGGTTCCATCAAAATGCAACGCAGCGAAGTAGCTGAAATTAGCAGCTTGATGGATCAGGCACTCATCGGTATCCAATCTGCCAGGAAAATACCTGGCAATATTGATGATGCTGCTGCAGATCTTAACCAAGCCTTCCCGGCCTTTCAGAAAGTAGCGAATACATTGCCGCTTATTCAAGAAACTCTTGAGAATTTCCGTGAGAATATACTTAAATTTAATCCAGATAAGAAAACTTGTCAGGACATAAAACCAGACTTAGAAATATTTAAAAATAAGGCTATACGCCTAAAAGAAATATTTCATGAAGTCATTCCGGAAGCCGAGACTTCAAGAATGAGACGTTATCGCAAAGCTGCAAAGGGAGATCTGGTGGAGGATCTGATGAAGCAAATGATCAAACATATTCTTTATATCTTAAAGTTGCCAGCTATAAAGTTAGCAAGCCAAGAATACTTAAGAAACCTAGACAAGGCTTTCAAAGATCTATCGAAAATACCACGGTCACTGCCGGATGATGACTCTCCGTTTTCCTTCCACAATTATGGAGCAGGCTCTCAGAACATCCATACTGGCAGCGGAACCCAAAACAATAACAATGGCTCAGGATGCCAGTTTATTGGCAGCAAACAGGATTTCCAATTTGGTTCCACACCCCCTTTTCAACTAGCTAAGTAGCGGGCAACCCAATATTGTCGCCTTAAGTACACAGCCATATAGTATTTTTACTTCTATTCTGGTTTCTGTATCTAGGTATACTTCGCTAAATGGGGTTATCTACATTGACCCTTCAATAACTCTGAGTGAAATGACAGGATTTTTCGTAGTGCTGCAAATAATGACTGTAGGAATCATTTATGTGTAGGTTACAAATTTAGTATACTCTGAGTCAATTTAAAGCCAATAGTCTCTTGATCTCTTTATTGATGTATTTAGTCGCATAAACATATAGTGTAATCAGATTAGGCTGAAATCAATGATGAAAGCAAGCTGATATACCCTATCATTTCTATTAATATCGAACTTCAATGGGCTTATAACTCAATAATTGCATTTATGAATCTAATATCTCAAAGGTGTGTACCGTATCTCAAACTCTCTTTGTTTAGAAGGATGTATATCTAGCAGTTAGAACCCTGCATCGGACTTATCTTACTCGATCCCTAGTCTTCTGAGACGATCACATTGTTATTTGACGAATACCTTCCGTGCTGAAATGTGTTTGGAGACTAGAAGGTTTAGGAAAATTCCTTGAAAATGAAAGGCTCTTTGAATTGTCCTGGTTTGTCTTGAAGGAACTTTTGACAATGGATATTTCGATAACCGAGTTTGAACTCAGAGCCCTCAGATATATGGCAACGACAAATCTCAAACAGACGGCCGCAGAAAGGGATTTCCGGGCGATCTAAAGAATGAAGTTTCCTTTTCTTTGACCTGATCCCATCCTCAGAGCTAGTCAAAAGTGGAATCAGGTTGCCGTTTGCACCCTTCATCTTCTCTTCCCTTATTTTTCTATTTTAGGGAAGAAAACCTGTAAAGAGTATAGGATGACCAGGTCGGATCAAATTTTGCAGCCACAGAGATACGGCTTGTCGAAATAATCGGGTTTTAATGCGTTATATGTATAACACTATGAGGAAATCAGGTGTTGGAAAAAGCAACCATATTGGACCCGAGATTCCATTAAAGATAAATGGAGTGAGTACACCCCGTATAAACATGAATAACCTATAAGAGTCGATATTAAGTAAATCAAGGACGTGGATAAATGGGTTTGAAGCGGTTGTGTGATATGTAAGTATTTCTTTACGGAGGCATTCAGTTATAAAACACTTGCTAACCTCCAGTTCATCGAACAGTAGTAATGGGTGTAGCTGCAACATTAGTGTGCAATGTGATGAACTTGTTAGTATATGAGGAAGAACTGTTGATAGAGTAAATAAGGGGCGATTAAAATCTAAAGGGCTACACTCGTACGCCTTCGTCCTCAGTTGTAAAACCAATAAAGCACCAGGGCTGTTGATATATTCTTTCATTCGCAAAAATGGAACTCTTGAACGGACTTCTAGGATGAAGCCATGCCTCTCATTATGAGCCAAGCAAAGAGGTGATCAAACGACTGATGGCTCGACGGTATCGGACTTCATACCAGTTTATAGTCTTTTTTAGAAGACTACTATGCCTTAGCTGTAATTGGGAAAGCCGGTTTAAAGACTTTAAAACGTACAGTTCCACCTACGGTAGAAATATCATCTCACAGGAAAGCTCAAAATAAAGGGGACGGGAATACGTGACTTTATACTGCAACAGCAGCAACTTCGTATGTGATTAATTGATTCATTTTTTATTATCTTTTTGAACTTCCAATTATTTAGTCCTTTCTACTGGCAGGCAAAATGGCTTTCTTTCTTCATCCTATCTCCTATTTCCACCACGAGGAAGTGATATTATAGTATAGATATCTTGTACATGACGTCAAACTTGCTGGAAGAGGACACGTAGTTGCATATCCATTACCACGCTTCTTCTCATCTTCTCGGTAATAATTTCCACCCTATTCAAGTATCTCTATATCGAGTATGAAGAGATACCAGAAATCAAGCGTAGCATGAACCGAGCTCCTTTTAATTATGGAAGATATATCTAGAGTGATTCCTAACATACAATGTTTCATGTAGGGTTGCTTGGTTTGACCAAAAACACTGGCGATTCGTAACAAGGATGGAAGGAGAGGAGGAGATGAAGAAAAGGCCGCAGTGGTGGTAAGGATCAGAAATGCACCTCTGCAGCCTTAAGTGCTTTTACCTTCACGTGAGGAGAACTTTGTTAAATATAACTTCGTTCACTTTTTGAATGGCTTTACAATACCATTTGTTAAGAATCTCAAATAATTACTGTGTAAGTAAGGTTTAAACCTCATTTTAGGGCAAAACTGTATGTTGCTTGTGTTGACGAGTACTGGAGAGATACGGAAGTGGACAGTACCAGAGTCATTTTGAAGACGAAAAGCCACTTCCGGATTCGTGACTTAGGGGCATCAAATATACAGAAAACAAACAAGATGGTCGAACGGATAAGTGAGATGTGCAACGAGTTGAAACAAGTTGTACCAGTAAGTTTGTTATAATCGTATTCCTATTCTACAACGGAAATCTCAAAGAGTCGAATGGGATTTGAACCAGGTTTGAAATTTACTAAAGCAACTAATGGCCATTCTGCACTGTTTCTTAAAATAGATAAAAAGACTTAATTTTTGTTGAGGCCGAGGCCTAGCTCCTTAATGAAGATATCAGCTGCCTTTTCACTTATGGCCAATGCCGTGTTGTAGGTATTTGCCGCAACATTGCGCGGCACAATACTCAAGTCGGTAATCTTCAATCCCTGGACGTCGTAAACATTAAGCTTGGTATCGACGACACCCATCTTTTCAGGTGATGTCATTTTACACGTGCCTAATGAGTGCCAGGTAATTGTAACGTTTTCACGCAGTCACCGTTCAAGAACGGCATCATCCTCAGGTGTATACTCGATGTCCTGTATATCTGTAAGTGGGCCATCTGTCTCGATGCATGCGGCTTTTGTTGCTGCCGTAAGGGGGTGGCTGCCCGTAACTTCACCTCGATAAGTTTCCATGCGACGCATGATCTCACGTTGCTTCTTGTATGCCCACATATGCTTCTTTATGTCAATGCTGTGAGCACCAGAAAAGAAGCTAGTTTCGAAGTCGAGTTTGTCATTCAGCTCGGGGCCTGTGATATGGATGTGACCTCGGGAATAAGGGTACACAGAGAAGACTGACATGGTCGGGGTTAGGCTCGATTTATAAGGATATACTAATAGATTATGATCCTCCACCAAGAACACCTCCAGAGGCAACAATGACTTCTCTGTCAGCCAGTTGTTTTTCCATGTTCCCCTTGTAAAATATGCTCGTCTTGCTAGTAGGATGGGAAAAGAAGAAGGCTGGGTGGGCGACGCTTGGCATATCATTATTTGTACCGCCCTCCATGACCAAAATAGACAGGCCTAGGTCCACGTCAGCAAGTCTTGCTGCAATGACACAACTAAAAGCTAAAGAATTAAATCAGTGATTAATCTCGCTCGAGAATGGACTTATTCTCACCGCCGGCTATGATTACATCCACCTCCTTGATATCATCAAGAAGTTTAGTATATAGCCCCATCTTCAATATAGCTCAAAAGATAACTATACGCTAGATCAAATTAGGAGCGTGTTAAAAAAGGAAAACAGAAAGAGTACGTAAGGGGGTGTCAGAAAAGGCTTACCCACCCCATGCAAGTGAATCAATTCTGCCACTCAAAAAGGGTAATTTTATATTGCTATTTTACTACCCCTATTTACTCCTATTCTACTACTACTATTACTACCTTGAAAGGTTATCTTTGCACAACTTGACCTTATCAATCCTTTAAAGCATAATATCAATAAAATGGTTGATATGCTATTCAATTGATATCTTATACTCTTATATATCTTGCATGACTACTTTGAGATCCTCCGGTTTCTACTTACCTGTTAACTTACGATTTTTAAGTAATTATTTAAGGACTTGCTATATATTTTCGATAAGATTCAAGTCTGGGAATTAAGGAAGTTAATCAATTGAATTAATATAGTATTCAATTCGAATACTATTGTACAACCTTCTATTTTTAACTGTAATCTTTTTACTATACATTCGGCTATTATCCTTTACACACTAATATATTCTTTGTGTTTTAAAGTTTTCCTTTAATTGCTTTGCCTTAAATATTTCCTTTAATAACTTTTCAAAAATTTAACTAGTATACTTCTTTTAAGTAAATCTTTTGCTTTACCTTTATATAAAACAAAATGAAGCTTTGACTTGAAATTATAATTAAGGCCATATCTAAATCCCCGCCAGACTTAGCTAAATCCACGCCAAACCACCGATACCGGTGCCTCTCCCGACAACTTTCACCCATACATTTTATTAGTAATAATGATACACTAATAGATACAGGACTAGTATAGTAAAATTCTACATCGCACGTATTATCTCAAATTCAACACGTCAAAATTGAAGCTATTCAGACTTGTATTACCTTAAATTATTTAACTTTCAAATCTCAAATACAATGGCACCTTGTGGACCTGCTCCCCCAGAAGATTTTTACCCTGATATTGACCAATTATACAACTCAATTCAGGCTTTTGCAAAGATCAATGGATATGCCTTTTCCAGACGCGATAAAAAGGCTAAAAGGGTAGTGTTTATATGCGATAGAGGTGGCCCATATAACCCCAAAGGAAAGAAAGCTGGAATTGACCCTTCTAAACAACGCCAAACAGCCACTAAAAAGAGCAATTGCCAGATGAAGATTGCGGCTATTGCTAAAGGTGATGGGTGGAGAGTCCAGGTTATAGAGCCTACCCATAACCACGAAGCCTCTTCTTACGCTGCAGCCCATACAAGCCATAGAAGAGCAGCTCTGGGCTCTGAATTAAAGGCAGAGATCATAGCCAAAGCCCAAAGCGGCATTAAGAATGCTCAAATATTGAGTTTCCTTCGACTTTACCACCCAACTCATTTGACCGGCAAAGACATCTCCAATATAATTCAAGCTACTAGGGCAGAGGAATTAGGTGGTAGGACTCCTTTAGAGTGGCTATTGTATGTCAATACTTGTTCCTGCTTCTATTATTTGCTAATAAATTAGGCTACAACTTAAGGAAAAGGATTGCAACCCAACATATACTGTCGATGATGCCAATCGCCTGGTCCACCTGTTTTTTATCCATCCTGATGCTATTCCCATATATCAACAACATTCAAATATATTATTGCTTGATTGTACATATAAAACAAACTGGTTTCAAATGCTACTTCTCAATATATGTGCAATAACAGGCAACAACAAAGTGATTCAGGTTGGGTTAGCTTTTCTCTCAAATGAGAAAGAAGCCGCATACAAGTGGGCTTTGCGTCGGTTCAAGGAAGTAATGTACAAATATAATATTCAAGAGCCAATCTCTATAGTAACTGATAAGGAATTGGCTCTAATGAATTGTATTGATACATATTTCCCAGAGTCCTACCATCGCCTTTGCCAGTAGCATGTCAATATGAATGTATTGGCTAAAACCAAAAGGTTTTTCCCTCCCCCAATTAAGGAAAATGGTATTTATAAAAAGCATGCTACTTTTCAAGCTTTTTTGAAGTTATGGAAAGAGGTTTTAGATTCTAGAACCTTCGAATCCTATTCATTTAATCTCACTAAATTGCGTGCTTATCCTGGTGAAGCGGTCAAATACGTGGAAAACACTTGGTTAATTCCTTGGAGAGAGAAATTAGTTTGATTTTGGGTTGATAAACACCCTCATTTTGGAGTCCTTGTTAGCTCTCCAATTGAAGGCTGTCATAGCACTTTAAAATCTTATTTGCAAAAAGGGAATGAGGACTTCAACAAAGTGTTCTATAAGATGTGGCTCTTCTGGGAACACCAAAAAGACAGTATAAAATTGGCGATTTCTCAAGAATCACTTCGAAGACGGCATAGTATTGCCAATCCTTTACTCTCTCTTGTAAACCAAAAAGTCTACGATTGTGCTTTGAAGAAAATTCAACAGGAGATGGCTAAAATTCCGAAAAATGGCTATATAAACCCCATTTGTCAGTGTACAATTCAGCAATCTATTAGCTTGCCATGCTTTCATACAATATGAGAACGTTAATACAACAATAGCCCAATATTACTTGAAGATATACACCCACATTGGCATTATCATAAACATCTTGAAGATGGGTTAATCTAATCTATCCAAGAACCTCTATTTCAACCATTAGTTGTCAACGGGAAAGGCAGACCTAAAGGAGCGTTAGGAAAGGCTCAAGGCCCAAACGCAAATTCCAGTACAAAACGCTTACCCTCTGCCTTCGAATTGCCAAGTAGTTCAGCTCCACCAGCAATAGAAAGTTCAACGTTTAGATCACCTCCTCTACAAGAAGAGCCTGGTAACAAACAAATATATATTACTAGGACTGGCCGTACAGCTACTAGAATTGGCTTACAACGTATTCAAGAAGTAGGTGATACGTATGAGCCTGGGACAATGCCAGAGCGAGCATACCGGCGTGGAATATCGTCTATATTCCATACAGATTCAATTGTGGATACTGAGCAATTTCTTGATAAGGCAATAACCACAGAAGTGGTGGAAGAGTCACAAAAAACTCAAGATTGTATTGTAGTAGAAGTGTAGTTTAGTGGATTCATCTGGATTGAATCAATTGCACAAATGTCATCACTAAATCTCCTTACACCATACTAATTTGTATGCGACCGTGAGATACGATTATGTTGGGGTGAAGCCCGGTGGGGTCCGACACCGGTGGTTTGGCGTGGATTTAGCTAAGTCTGGCGGGGATTTAGATATGGCCATTATAATTAATTGTTGCTTATGCTATAACTGATTTATAATCAAAATGAAATGTGAATTAAATATAATCAAAGTATTACTTTTCTTCTTTAACTTTAAGTAAATTTTAATGTTTAAGCATATTAGTATATATAACTATTTCGTTTATATATGTTAGTAGAATAGTAGTTATGTACACGTGATATTCACATGCCCCTGTAAGCTAGTCCCGATTAGGTAGTAGGAACAAGCAAAGCTCTTACAGCTTTACTCTTTTACCTCTAATTATATAATAACCATAAAATAGCATAACAAGTATATTATATATAATTGCATACTATACTATATACTACAAGTGAACTGATACTAATCAGTTTGTACATACAAATCAGGAGATTATTATTTAATTGGTAGAACATTTAGTAATCCCCTTTTAAAGCTGAATCTTAGGAGATTATAACCTGTTTAATAAGACATTTAGTAGTCTTTTTACAAAGTTGTAATTTACTTTAGTCGAAGGAGGAAACAACTATTCAACAATTATAGTTTAATCAGTAAAATATTTAACAGTCCTTTTTTATAGTTGTTATTATTAAACTTGTTTTTACTAAAAACAATACATTTAGTTAAACATTAAACAGTTTACTTATAAAGTTGTATAATCAGTCAATTGACTAATTCTATTTGAAAAACTATTATTTTACCTTTCATTTTTATTAATTTCTATTCAAAAACCATTACTTTTTTTATACTTTTCATTTTAGATCAAAAATAATATGTCAAACTATTAAAATTATAATTTTTTTACCTTACTTTCACTTTTATTATAGAATTACAAGCTTTTACAAGTATATAAGAGAACTTTAAGAGCTTATGGAACTTTATGTTCAAGAAGATTAAGAAATTATTATACTTCTGAAAAACTTTTGTCTAAGCTTTTATAATTACAAAGTTTATTACTTACAAGTAAATACTCTTTATACTTATGCATAATTAGCTTTGTTTTACAGTTAATGAAGCACTTTGTACTAGTACTAATAGATTATACATATATAACTTAAGAATAACAAGAAATATAACAGAAATAAAAGATATAACAGAGAATACAAAAGAAAACAGGTTAAAAACCATTGTAAAAGTAATAAAGAGTATTATAAAGGTAAATTAAGAGGTATGAATTAAGAAATAAAAATAAAGAATAATAATTAAACTTACAAAGAACCATTAGCTTAAATTCTTAAAAATCAAGGTTTACAAATATTATTTTGACAAAAAAAGTAATATAAACCTTTAAAACTTATTTTAAGATGATTTTAAAGACTTTATTATTAACTATTTCAGAATAATTCCTCAGAAAGAATTACAAGACTTATATAATTGTTTTTACTATAATAGTATACAAGTAATATATAATAACAAGAACATTATAATTGCTTAAACTTTTATAAATGTATTATAAGAGGAAGAACAATATGTATAAGATGAGGAAAATCTTAAAAATGCTTTTCATAACCTTTAAAAAGGACTTATTACCTTTATAATTATTATACTCCTTAAAACTATTTAACCTATATACTCTTAAATTAACTTTAAAGTTCTTAATTCTATATTTATAAGCTAAGAATCAAGTACTTTTATAATCCTTTAAAGTAAACAATAGTTTTACAAATTATAATAAAATTATAATCTTAATTACAAGCTTAACCTATTATTATTACCTTTAACTTGACTTATATACATGAAATAAGCCTTTGATATTATCAAAATGTACATAGAAGACTAAAAGTATAATAAAGCAATTAATAACTTTAAATATAAGTTAATAATCTTCAAGAGTTATTATAAACAAGTAAAATTACCAGAGGAATTTTATATTAAAACATTCCTTATTATGTTAACAAGGTTAATAAAAAGTTATTTTATTATTAACAACCTTGTTAAACGCACATTTAAAGAAATATATACTTACTTATATAACTTTTATAAAAAACTTATATATTATCATTGAATTTACACTAAATAAGAAAGTATAATATTAACTTTAGTTATAACCAGAAATCTTAGGAAAATAACACTTGAGAATATACAATTACTTATTAACAAGCTTTAAAAACTTTAATATAACCTTTAACTAACTTATAAGATAATTAGTATTCTTCATAAGAAGTTAATTACCACTTACTAAAGATTTCTAGTATATAAATATACTATTTCAAACTTATTNAAAAGACTTAAAGCAACTTATTAATAAACTCTACTTATTTATTATATTATACNAAAAAGGAAAAGGAATAAGAATATTATAATAAAACTTATTTTATAAACTGTTATTACTATACTAATCATAGAATAAGCTAACAATATTACTTATAAAGCTTTAGATATACTACTTTATGTCCTTAGATATAAGGAAGGTATTTTATATGCAAAAGAGAAGGTTGTTGATTATGAAAATACTTATAAGAGGAGTAAAATGCTGAAAAAGCGCATTTTAAAATTAAATACATAAACTGATTTATCTTTACTATTTACAACTTTGAATACTTCGAAAAGTAATTTCAATAATATGTTACTAATTGTGAAAATAACAATTCTAAAAAGGAATTAAACCTTACTTTTGAAATCCTTTTCGTTAACAACGTTAATAATAACCTTAATTCAGAACTTAAAGAACTTGAATAAGGTGATTTCATATTCTTTACCTTATATAAAAGTATTCGAGTAAATTTAACTATTCTAATTGTTATAAAACTAGCTAATAATACTTTCTTATACTAATTAACAGTTAAAGTACTAATAATTAAAACTTATTCTTAGAATATTAACTTAAAAGCTTTTATAATAACTATAATAGAATTATTCAGCATAACAAGCTTAACAAAGTATAATTTAAAGCAATTTTATAGAATTATAATTGATACAAGAGTTATGATAAACTTTACAACTGATTACAGCTAATTCAAAGTTTTACAATAAACAGATTAATTTATAATACTTGATATAATTATTAAAAGTATAATAAAAGTACAATTTAAAATTGAAAGTATAATTTTAATAAACTTTATATTAGTAAATACATTAATTAAGCAAATTGAATTTTATATGTTTATATCAACTATACTTTTCTTATTATACTTAATAAATATAAATTGATTAAACATATATTTTAATAACATATTCAATATTAAGTTTATAAACAAAATNAAAAAATNAAAAGAATTGAAAAAGCTTTTAAAAAGTTATACTTTATAATACAAGCTTATAAAAACAATAAAAAGAAGCTTATTTTGACTTAATTATTTATTATTTAATATGTTAGCTAATATATTATTCTTTGTATTACTGTTATAAAGTATAAAGATACAAGCTTATACTTACAAAACATTTTACAAGTATATATACAGTTTACTACTTTGCTAAATTAAGATTTCTATATACAATTACCTTTAAAGCTTATAAAGTAACTTAATCTTTATAAAAACTTGATTTTACAAATTGTAAAGTTACTTTATAAAGTCTTTAAAGTTAAAAACTATTAGTTTTAAACTTATTACTCTTTGTTACAAGACTTCTTATAACATGGTCATGTAAGGTAAGCTTAGTCACTCTCATTAAGTTTATGTAGAAGTAAGCTATTTGTAATTATAGTAAACAAGTATATATAGTAAAGTTATAACTTAAGTTGAATATAAGGTTCTTAACTAAAGCTTAAGGAATATGTTCTTATATAAACAAATAAGTATAGTCTTGTATAATTAGTATAGATCTAATACCCTCTTATATGTCTTATACTCCTTACATGAGTTATATGACTTAATATTTTGTTGACTACAAATACTTTATAAGCTACTATTTAATACTTATCAAGTTATGATAATAAGAATTATAATACTATTTCCTTTTTATCCTAGTGTTGTCTTAATGCTTAACTAATGACATTGAACAATCTTTATTATTTGTTTACTATACTTCTTATCCATAATGCCTTCTTACTCTTAAACATACAAGACTTGTATTAAATAAGCAAAAAACATAAAATCATTTAGTTTTCTTATAACTTCTAAATACAAATTCTATGTAAATAACAATTATACTTGTTATTAAGCTGAAGGCTTTAGTAAATGTTCAGAGTATACTTGAAGAGATGATTATTATAATATTCCTAATCTTAACATTAACAAGTTAGAATAGGTTTCTTATAAGAAGAATTATCTTAACTCTGAAGAAGAGTTTCTTAAGACTTAAATACAACAAATGCTTATTAAATGGTTATACTTTTACAAACTTCAAAAGTAATTAAAACTTAAGATTGTAAACATGATTTGAAAAAGTACTTTTATCATCAAAGAACTAAAAGAAATAAAAGAAAGAAAAAGGTTGGAAAATGAAAAACTCAACTTCTTAGTCTTTTTAAGAGCTTATTATATCCTCTTAATAAAGATAAGTAATATTCCTTAGTTAACCTTTTTGTATTAAGTACTAACGTTATTAATCCTTTACTTGTCTTGTTAACTTAATTAATTCTTCTTATTAAGGATTCTTTTTAATTAAAGTTTAATAATAANTTTTTTACTATATTTTTAACATTCTTTAAATACTTAGTAAGTTCTTATGAATTATCTAACTTTGGAAATCCTTTTCATTTAATTAAATACTGAATTTTCTTATACTAATATTTATAATCTAAGATTTTCTTGACTACTTACTCTTTATCAAGTTATAACTTAACCTTTATACTTAGTATTAACAATGTATTCTTAAGTATTAGTTTTAATAATGTTGTATAAAATACAAAATGTATTTTTATAACTTTTAATAACTTTAATTTAATTGTTATTAGTCTATAAACTTCTTTAAACTTAAATAGTCTTAACTTTATAAAGTTAAATATATTACTTAATCTTTTTATTTATAGATTTTTTCGTCGAAGATAAACTTTATCCTCTTTTTTATATATAAGTTCTATATTACATTTCTTATCATAATATACTTTTATCTTTTCCTTTGTAAATTGTATTGTATTTGTTAATTTAACATGTATTTTGTATAACTTCTTTATTAACTTATTAATTAAATCAAATGATAATTATAATTTATACTTAAGTAAGGTTAAATCATCAAGTCTTTTTGTGAATAACTTTAGTTATTTATAATATTCCTCAAGAATATGTTTTAATGTTTTATCAACATAAATAACTCTTAAGGATACTAAATTCTATTCTTCTTTTAAGAAGGTAATTATATTTATTCTTTAATTAATTATTAGATTATACTTTCTTATTCATTTAATTCTTAATATTACTTAATATATTCTTAATTACATAATGTCAAATAATATCCTTTCCTGATGATTATTGCTAATTCTCATATCTAGTTTACAAGTTTAAACATTAACTACTTTTTTAACTATATTATTGTTTGTTAATAATATTAAGTAATTGTTCTTCTTAACTCTTATATTAAGTTCAAGTCACTTTATAACTTGTTCACTGATGAAGTTTTTTTTTAACTCTTAAATTGATCAAGGCCTTTATTAGCTTTCTGCACAATTTTATATTTATGTATAATGAACTTTTACTATTTATAAAATAAAGATTAATATTTTTAATATTGTCAATTAATACATTATCTCTGATTTCTAAATCTTCAACATTTTCTTAAAATTCTTCAAACAATGTTGTTTATCTCTTAACAAGATCTCTTAATCTTAATCTGTTAAGGCTTTTATTGTTTATAAATGCACATACATCTTATACTTATTCTACCATTTCATTTTTAAGGCATTCTCTTATCTTAATAATAAAGATATCACTTTCTATAAGAATTCTTCTTGTAGAATTCAAAAAGTATATTGTTACTTCTTAGTTAAACTATTAATTGATTCTTTATATTAACTTATCTTCTTTTAATAACATAATAAATACTTTTAAAAGTAATGAATCTTCTTTTAATTTGTTAATTATAAGTAAAGCTTTTACTTCTTAGTTAACTTATTCAATAATAATCTTAACTAGTTCTCTTTATTCTTGTTAAGCATAATATAATTCAACTTCAAGTAATTGTTTTACTGATTTCCTTAGATCTTAGATTTCTTTGTACTATGTTTTTACTTTTACTTAATCTTGTTAAAAAGTTATTATTAAATAACTTCCTCATTATAAGTTATATTATCCTTATATAATATAACTTAATTCTTCTTTTATTATTATCTAAGTATCTTCAAGCATTTAGTTGAAATTATCTTAAATCTAAGTTCTTTTTACTAATAAGAAGAACTTGTATATTCTCCTCTTTATAACAATGTTCTAAAGGTTGATCTTATAAACTAAAACAAGGTTTTCAAGATTAAGTTTTTATTCTTCAACAATTACTTCTTCTTATTATATAATTTAGTAAAGTTAACTTTTATTTAAGATTTCTTATCCTCTTAGTCCTCTTATGCTAATTGTTAAATAGTATTTTAAGATTAATACTTCTTTAAAAACAAGATATTATTCTATTAATACAACTTCAAAGTTTGCTAGCATAATCATCCAGATTCTATTAACTCTTGAAATTGATCTTTATCTATTCTAATTCTCAACTTGATTATTATCTTAAAGATATCTAATATATTAAGTTCTTGTTATAAGTATAAAGACTATTTTGAGGATTCTTATTATTATTATCTTGTCTGGATTCATTTTAACAATATGATATAGTATAATTGTTAAGTCTTAATAAACTTCTTCTTCTAAAGAGTTTCCTTCCTTATCCTTAAAGTCTTCTTCCTCAGAAGATTCAAATAAGATATCTATGATTCTTAGAATTCTTATAACTTCAACCTTAACTAACAAGTTAAACTTATTATCCTTTTTATAAGTATTTGCTATATGTTTAAGAAGTTTATATTTAAAATATAACTTGTTTTTTCTTCTTTTGTTAAGTTCTTCAAGGGAAATTCTAAAGGAATTCCCTTTCTTATTTCTTTCTTCAAAGTACTTCCTTCTTTTCCTTTTATAGGTTTTTCCTTTTTTCATAACATTTAACTTTATAAGGTCTCCTTAATTCTTCTTTTTATTAGTCTTTCTTTTGTTGAAATAAGATTTACCTTTCTTGTCCAAGATTATCTTATATTATTTATTCTTAATCTTGATAAACAAGTCAATTAAAGTATCAAGTATAATAATTACAAATTATCAGTATAATTCTTCTTTAATAAAGTCCTTAAGTCTAGTCTTATACTGATATATATAAGCTTCTTCTCCTCAGTTAACTACTATTATATATTAACAATAGAACATTGTATATTCATTAAGGCTCTTAGTTTATTTAAGGTAAGCTAATTATCTCTTAACATTCCTTTTCTTATTAATATCCTTATATAAGTGTTTAAATTCTCTTATATAATTAACCTAACTTATAATGATATTGATTACTCTTTAGTTTGTTATTTCTTCATTTATCATAAACTATTTATTTTTAAAGGATTAAAACTAAGTTTTAATTACTTCTCTTAAGTATGTTAATGCTTATAATACTTTATATATATCTTAAGGTAATAAGTAATCATTTAATACTAGATAAGTTCTTGTTTAAGCAAGATATACTTTCAACTTCTTTTTRTCTTTATARAAWAAGTTTAAYYTRAYAATYTTAACTTCTTTAAAGGTTATTATTAAAGTTTGTTCAATATTATTTTCTAGTTCAATGTTATGGATTAAGTCTAGGGTGAAAACAGTAAATTATAATCAGGGAGGTAGTAGTACTAATACTTAAGCTTGTTCTATTCTTCAAACTAATTCCTCAAGAATCCAAATCATAATAACAACTTAGGTTACCTTTATATTTGTCAAGTCTTATATACTCTTAAAATGAGTTTTTATCTTAATACTTTGTTTATATGCTTAATGTACTACATGTACTTCTTAGGCTTTATAATCCAGGCTTTAACATTATCCCTCTCTTTTGAGGCTTTTGTCCTCAAGAGTTATAAGCTTTTAATGTCCTTTAACACTTCTTCTAAAGTTTACAAATACAAAGATCATTCTTGAATTCTATACTTCTTTTAAATGTGAAGATCTTAAAATAGTATCTTTGTTTAGTAACTTAATATTATGACATCTCTAAGTTAGTATGCCTTTTTGGTATCCTTTTGATGTTATAGTATACAAGTCTCTTATGTTAATGATAAGTTTTATACATATGTACAAACATAGCTTTGTTATTTCTCTTATACCTTCTGGTTATTGACTTTTTCAGTTCTTCTGAAGAGGTATAAGTCTTAAATGAAGATTCAACACTTTACTTACTTCCCTTTGTCATTAATAATATGAAGTTAAACAAAGTAAACACAAAACACTTAAACATAGTAAACATAAAGCTATTCTTAACATTAAGCTTTTTGATTATAATCAAACATAAGTGNTTTTTTTAGTATAATGATCTTGTAAAGTAATTCTTAGATTACTGTAAAATTAAGTAAAGATTAGTAAATATTCTGGAGTCTTTAAATAAGCAAAATATAATATATAATCATCAACATTTCCAGAGGTTTATATAAACTTCTTTTGTTATTCTCTTTCTTTTCTCTTTCTCTCTTTGTTACTTTATTCATTACCTTTACAAGATAAGTTTTCCTCTTTCTTAGTTCTTTAAAGCTTGAAGTTGAGCTTTGAGTAGTATTATACAAATACTTATCTTATTGTCCATTATTCTTTACTTTTAGTTATAACTATGTAAGTACTTTACTTCTCTCCTTTTCACCTTTCTCTCTTTTAATATATTAAGAGCTCTTTGATTAACTTCTGTAATCTTTCTTGTTAAATCTCCTAGTTTTCAAGTAAGTTTCTTTTGTTCACTTTTGTTAACTCTTCAACTAACATGCAATTAGCTTATTATGGTTAAGAAACATAAAAAAACTTATATATTCTTATTGTTTACAATGTAACAAGTCTTTATCTACTCAACTTAACTTTAAGTATCTTATTTTACAAATTAACAACAAGTGTAAAGAGTATACTCATAAGTACAAAAAGTGTAGAAAAGTTCTTAAGGAGTGTTGTCATTATATAAATAAGCTATTCTAGCTTATTGACCAAGTAACAACAAGTAATGTTATAGTTGTTATTACTCTTCAAGTAGTATAACATGAATATACTAAATATATTAAGAATATACTTTATTAAGAAATCAAGAATGAAAAGATAAATAATAATAAGCTAAGTATAATTAGTAGGATCTTGAAGAATATTAATAATTACCTTAAAATTCTAAATAATACTWTTWACAAAGATAATAAGATCTCCTTAAATTCTTCTTATATTAATAATACTTGTTGATTTTACTTCTTATTACNTTATTGTTATTTTGCCTTTAAGATATTGTCAAGATATAGTATAATATAAAAGATCTTAATGTTATCCTTCTTATATAACTTTAAGAATTTAACAAATTCAAATTTACATTTGTATATAAAGTTGTTATACTCTTTTATTGTTTTCCTTGTGAACTACTTTAGTAAAAGTGTATACTTATACTTTACACTTTAGATTATAAGTTGTTATAATAGTAATTCTAACAATACTTTGCTAGTATATTGCTTTTATAATATATTCTTTACTAAGGAATCTTCTTATAATAAGATTTATATCTTTATTAAGAAACTTTCTTATAGTAAAATTAATATCCTTATAAATGTATTATTATATTGAAGTAGTCTTTCTTTTCTTTGTTATAATGCCTTAATCTTTAAGTTTAACTCTTTTATTTGTCTTTGCACTTTATCCCTTTATTTGCTTATATACTTTAATTTAGCATTTTCCTATTAAAGAGCTTTAATATAGTATATTCACTGCTTGAACAACTTGTTTTAAGGAGGTAATAGATTGTCTTTAAGAACCTTTAATTCCTTTACTTATTACTCTTCTTTAATTAATTCTTTGACTAAATTACTTAATAGTATAAATATAGTTTTTATGTACATAGTTCTTAAGCTTGTCATCATTATAATGCCTTTGTTCTAACTAAGCTTAGCATTAGCCTTCCTTGTTGTTCTTTACCCTTCAACAATCTTAAGAAGTATTATTAAATAGCCTGATTAACTTGTTATTATCCTTTGATTGTAATAGATTGTTATCTAAATAAGAGGAATTAGAATGTTATAAACTAAGTCTAAAGTAAAGATAATAAATCATAATCAAGGAAGTAATAACATCAATAATTAAACTTGTTCTATTCTTTAAACTAATTCCTTAAGAATCCAAATTATAATAACTGCTTAAGTTATCTTTATATACATTAAGTTTTATATACTCTTGAAATAAGCTTTTATCTTAATACTCTGTTTATGTGCTTAACATATTATGTATGTTTCTTAAGCTTTATTATTTAAGCTCTAACATAAACATATATTTCAATAACCTTATAAATTTACTTATTATCTTATAAAGAAGTATTTTAATTATATAACAATTTGGTTATAACTTTCTACTTTAGAACATATCTTTATATATCCTTGTTTTTAATTCATTAAAGGAAAACCTTTATTTCTTGACTAACATAAAATTATAATATTTATACTAATGTTTCCATTACTTGTTAATAGTTAGATTATAATGTATATTAAACTATACAAGTTATAATATCAACAAGGACTTGTTAAAATACCTTATCAAGTTTTATACTTATTACTAATATTATAAAAAGTTATTAAAAAGATTTAAATTCAACTTATAAGATAATATTAACTTTAACTACTTTATTATTATTAACATCTTCTATATTAATAGTAAACTNTATACTTTATATWRTCAACAANNGAATACATTATCAAGTTAGTAAATAACTTTAAAATATTAATATAAAGTACATTCAGGATACTTTATAAGTTTGTTAGATTAATACTTACTTAAAACCTTTAAACTAGATTATAACTAATGTTAAAAAGAACTTTGTTAATAAAGAGTTCTAGTAAAGTATTATAATTATAAGAATAACTTTGAAAGTAGTTTTAGTAAAAGCTTATAACTTAATTAACTATATTAAATAATATCATACACTTGTACAATATGCTTACTAGATAATTATAGTTAAAATTTGTAATTTTAACAAAAATATAACTTTACAGATAATATTCAAAGCTATTAACAATTTAATAAGATTTGACAAACTTATCTTTATATTACTAGTTTACAGTACTTATTTATACATATTAGAACTTAACATTTTAACTTTAATTATTAGTTAAAGAATTATAATAATTAAGAAAGTTATAGAGGAAATCAGTAAAATCAAGATAAAACAGTAAGTACAAAATGTAATTAATATATATAATAACTTTAACATAAGTACTATTTATAATTTATTATTAAACTTAAACATTTTTATATAAAGAGTAAAAAACACAAGTTATAATAACAGTTAAGAAAAGTTATACAAACTTGTAAGTATAAACGAAGTAGACTGGCTGGACTGTTGCATTGGACTGTGGTCCAGACCAGACTATAAGGTTTTTGTAGACTGTTTCAGACTGTGGTCTGAGCAATTCAAATTATGAGGACTGTTTTCAGACTGTAGACTGTATAGTCTGGTCTGAAAAGACTACAGTCTGAACTTAAAAATTTAAGACTAGATTATACAGTCTATAGTCTGAAATTAAATTAAAATGCAGACTGTTTTGAGATTGTAGTTTGTATAATCTTAATTAAAAATTATTAAATTTAATTTATATTACTGTTATTATAAAGTGTTACTTTTTTTATTTAATAAATAAWTTTTTAATAAATAATTATATTTATTATTTTAATTTAAATTTAAATTTATACAATTTGATAGTTTAACTAGATTATAAAGTATTAAAGCTTTAAATTTCAGATTGTATAATTTAAATACCTTATAATTTAATGTTTTATAGTTTGGTCTAGTCTTGTCTTAATGCTTTATAGTCTGGTTACCTTATAGTCTGGTCTTGTCTGGATGTCTTATAGTTTAGTCTAGATTATAAGGCATCTAGACTGTATAGTCCGGACTATACAGTCTTGTCTAAACTGTTTGGCTAGTCTAAAACGAAGAAATATATATATTAGCATTATTATATAAGAATATACTATTCAAGTTAACAATTATAAAACTATACTTTATACTTATAAAAAGAATTGATAAAATCGAGTTATTAAAGTTAGAACTAGAAATTATAACTGTTAAAGAATATTAAAAGAAGTTTGACAAGTTGATTATAATTATTACTTTATTACTAATACTACTTGTAAAGCAAAAACATAGAAGACTTTGTAAATACTTTAAAATTATAATATTCTTACAAGATAAACAACTTGAACAATATTAATTTACAGTTTTATACTAAGTTAAAATATTAAAATTACTTGAAAAGAGTGTTTTCGAAGTTATAAACCCTTAAAATATACTTAATAATATATATATATTCAATGTTAAGTTTATAAATGAAATTAAAAATAAAAAAAACTGAAAAAGCTTTTAAAAAGTTATATTTAGTTGTACAAGCTTATAAAAACAATAAAAAGAAGTTTGTTTTGATTTAATTACTTATTATTCAATGTATTAGCTAATGTATTATTTTCTGTATTACTACTATAAAGTATAAAGATATAAGCTTATACTTACAAAATATTTTACAAATGTATATACAGTTTATTACTTTGCTAAATTAGGATTTCTATATATAACTACCTTTAAAGCTTATAAAGTAATTTAGTCTTTGTAAAAGCTTAATCTTACAAGTTGTAAAATTATTTTACAAAGTCTTTAAAGTTAAAAACTATTAATTCTAGACTTATTACTTTTACTACATTAAAGTACTTGTTATAAAACTGTTAATATATAACCTTTACTTATTGTATAATATTAAACTTTTTAGTATTATAAAACTTTAAACTAATAATACTTTATTTGTTAAAAATGTTCAATTTATTAAACTTAAGCAAAACTAGTTAAAAAAAAGTTAATTTTTTAGTAAAAGAATGTAAAATGTTAATTATTAGCAAAAAAATCAAATTTAATAAAAGTATTATACAACTGAATAATACTAGTATTTTACTTACTTAAAAGTGTTAATATATTAACTTATAGCTTATAATAGGAAAAACAATTATAATAACAAGTTTATAAAGAACTATATACCAAAACTTTATTATTAAAGAGTAATATATTATATAGTATATTCAAAGAGTATATATAACTTTAATTTATCAATTAAAAGTATTATACAACTTATTAATAACTGCTTAAGTTATTAATCTTAACTAAGAAGATATAAAATCGTTGAACAAATACTTATAATAGTAAATCCAGAATATTATTAAAAGAATACAATTTATTAAGCTTGAAAAGGAAATATTATAGTTATTAGTTTTTACAAATATTTTATTTATAAATAACAAAGACTTATTATTATAAATTAACTATATTATAACATTTGTAAACTAAAAAGGAAATATAAATATATTATATTAAATATTAATTAAGTATAAAAGGATTACACATAACATTTTAATTTTAAAATTGTACAGAATAACTTATAAGTTTAATATAAAAGTTATAATTAAATTAACTATTAAAAGAATCCTTGAAATTGACCTTTTACTAATCATATGTACAAATTCAAGGTTATTGTACAATTATCTTGTCAAGTTAAGAATTATACAGGAAAAGCAACTTATAATTAATATAATATACTTTTATCAAATGTACAAACAATACTAAATTGTTAAAATATAATAAATTGAAGGAATTTACAAATTTAGTTAATTTTATGATTTAAAAAAAAGTTATTTAACACTTTAAATAGTTGTGAAATATGAATAAAATACAATTAGAAATAGTAGAATAAGTAGAATATAATAGTATAAGTAACAAAACAAAGAATTATACAAAAAAAGGATTTAAAGTTATTCTCAATTAAGTAATTAGCATATGATTAAGAAAACTTTACAAATTTAAGTGTTTTAAGAGTTATAATATATAGTTATTTTTAAAGTAACTTTAATGTTAATAAAGTAGTAATTATATATATATAATATTTATTTACTTTTATACGTTAGTCCTGATTAAGTAATAAGAACAAACAAAGTTTTTACAACTTTACTCTTTTACTTTTAATCGTAAAACAATTATAGAATAACATAATAAGTATATTACATATAATTGTATACTCTACTTCGTGTTACAAGTAAACTGACAATTATGTTCAAGTTGATAATAACTAATTTAAAAGCTGTTAAAGGTAATAAAATAGATTTCTTTTATAAATTTGTCTTTATTTTTAGTCTTAAAGATAAATATCTTATTTAAGCTAAACGTTAATGTTCAGTTAAATCTAAGAAGTTACTTATACTTATTCAACTTATAGAAAATATTGTTAATGAATTTATCTTTATTACTAACTTTTTTTAATATTATCATGTATAATAAGAATAATTCTAATTTGAACTTAAACAATTTGAAAAACTTTAAAAATGTTAAGTGTAAGTATTATAAGAAGAACAATTATAAAGAATTTGATTGCTTTTAAAAGTATCTTGAAAAGCTTGAAGAATATAAGGTAAAATAGTCTACTAAGAAGAAGNAAAAAGNAAAAAGGATAAGAATNAAACTTNAAAAAGTTTAATTCGAAAGACAAATCTAATTCTAATACTGTTAATTTTAACTTTACTAGCCTGGTTATTATTAATCTTATAGCTTTTTCCATATTTACATATAATTAATAAATTGCAGATATAAGTACTATTAATCACATTATTAATAATCTTAATTAATTTAACTTTAACTCTTATTCAATATATTTTAACTTTTATCTTATAAAAATAAATAACAATTTTACTTTAATTATAAGTATAAGTATTATTATTCTTAAAACTACTTGTTTAAATAATTTATCCTTCCTTTTAACACTTATTGATATATAGTATATACTTACATTTCTGATTAATANTTTTTAAAGTTTTAAAATTCTTTGTACAAGATAATAACGTTTATATTACTTTATGTAGTATATTTGATAAAAATAATGTTGAATATAATATTATTATTACTTTTCCTACTAGTATTTATTTAAGATTAACTTTTATTTTAATAGTATTTATTTTAACTTTTTTTACTTGTTAAACAATTTTTAGTTTGAATATTATTTATTAATGTTTAATATATACAAGTTTTAAAGTTGTTAAGAATATTATTAAAGTTACTTTTAGTATTAATATAAAGCTAATNAAAAAAAARCTTCTAACAAGAATTTTTTTCTTTTATAAAGCTTATAAATGTAATTGTTCTAAGAAAAGTATTTTTCAAGAACTTAGAAAATAATCTACTAAAGTTAGTAAAATCTTGAATATTAATGTATGTATAATTATACTTATTAATTATAATAAGTATTATTATACTATTATTATTATAAATGATTACTCTAACATTACTTAAAGTTATACTTATAAAAAAAAGAAAAGTATATATAATGCTATAATTATATACTATACTCTTCTTAAAAATTAATAGAATATTACTTTTAAACTAATTTGAATTAATAATAAAAATAAGTTTAATAAACAGAAACTTAATACTTTTTATAATTATAAAAGTATTCAACGTAAAAAAACTACTTTTTATACATTATAATAAGGTAAAGTTTTTAAAAGAACTAAACACTTTATATTTACAAGAACTTATACTATCATAATTACTGTTAATATTTTTTATACTTTAAAACAAAGTATACAAGTTAGTTATATACATTAATAATCATCTTATAATTAGAACTTTTATAAGTAATATTTCTTTATTCAAAGTTTTTATAAAATAAGTTTTTCCTTTTAATATTAATTATAAACTTAATTTATTAAACCTTTATATTATTAGTTTTAAAATCTTTATACATGTTAATAAAAATATTATATAATATCTTAAAAGATAACTTCTAAAGTTAAAAAGAGTATATTATTAAACTTTAAGAGTAATTTAATTTATCATTGTTAAGTTCTTTTATATACTTATAAATTAGTTTACATTTCTTATATTACTTTTATAAAAGGTAATTTACATTTAAAAAAGCTTATTGTTAAAGCTTAAAACGTTAAAGCTATTATTAAAGTTAATGCTTTACATTTTTCATAATCTTTACCTTTTATTCTGCAAAATGCAACTTTTCCTTTATATTTAAACTTTATATTTGAAAAAATTATACAACTTACTAAAGAAGAAAAAGTATTTAAACATAATTGTAATCATCTAAAAAGCTTAAAGAATAAGAAGTTTAAACTTAATTTAAAACATATTAATAACTTTAATATTTTACATGTTAATCATATAGAAATTTATATTACATATTTATAAACTGCAAAGTTAATCATTTAAGCTTTATTTATATCTTTAATTGTTTTTTCATCTTTAATTGTTTTTAAAGCTTTTTTTTAATGATAAAAAGATTCTTAGTTAACTTTTAATAATTGTTATAACTTATAATTACTATTTTATAACTTGTTCTACTTTAAATTTAAAGTATATTCTAATTATAATAAATAATCTTATAAAACTAAAATCTTATAAAAAAGCTTTTAATACTGTTGGTTTACTTATAACACATAGTATAATATRTAATATATATAATATACTKATATACTATTCTATGATTTTTGTATGATTAAAGGTAAAAGAGCAAAGTTATAAGAACTTTACTTATTCTTACTACTTAATCAGGACTAGCTTATAAGGGTACATGAATATTACGTGTACATAATTACTATTCTACTAACAAATATATTAACTACTTTATTAATATTATGCTTAAAAGGATAATAAAAGTCAAGATATAAAAGGAAAGCCTTTTAAAGTAGTAATAATAATAATAGTAATAATAAAATAATAATGTAAAAATGCCTTTTTTGAATAACAGAATTCGTTTACTTATAAGAGGTAATAATTCATTTTTAATATTCTTTTATATATATAAGGAAATGTTAGAAATGAATTATTATCTTATGTAAAGTAATATAATTAAAATGTTATTATATGTTATAACCTCTTTATTTGAAGGCTTAAAGCTTAATAACATTGGTTATATAAAGAACCTCCAGTGAAATAAGGGAAGATTACATAATAAGTCATGTGATGGATCCAGGATCCAAGACAAGATCCAAGAGTTAAGAGTTAAAAGTTAACAAGAGCTTTTAACTCTAAGGAGTATAGAAGTTTATATAAGTAAATAGTTTTCTTAATTAAATAGAGCTTTATGCTTAACTTAAATTGAATATCTTATAAAAAAATCTTTTAATAACAACTTAATTATTACTTATAACTTTACATTTATATATAAGCCCTTAAGTGAATAATATAATATTATTATAAGGAAGATATTTGAATACTTTATTAACAAGTATATAAGGTATATTATATTTTGAGCATTACTTTATATAATACTTGTAAAGTTATAAGTAATTATGTCAGTTATGAACATAAGATTAATACTTATAATAAGGGTAGAAGAGATTAACCTTTTACTTAAGGAGGAAACAAAGTAAAGAAGTTAAAAACTTAAATTCTAAAAGTAGTATTACTAAACAAGTTCAATAAGATTAAGTTTAAGTTATAACTCTTCTTAGTCTAATGTGAAATATACATTGCCTTTAACAATAAGAAGTTTAATAACAAGGAAGACTAAGTATTGTAAGTTATAATATTCTTGAGGGGATTTGTATTTAATTAAATTGAAGTATTCTTGAAAAATTACTTTAAACATTAGACTAATAACAGATAAGGAATTCTTTTATAAACAATGAAGATTTTCAGAACTTAAAGGGGATTTAGCAATAAGATTAATAAAGTCTTTGAGGATATTGATAAAATACATTAAGCAAAAAGGTATTTACAAGAATTAATATAAAAAACCTTAGTAGTTAATTATACTGTAGAATACAAACAATATACAAGTAAAATAATATNAAAGTAATTTAGTATATATAATTATATATTATCAAGGCTTAAAAGATTCAGTCAAAGATGAAGTAGTAAAGGGTAGATAATCAGATATATTAAACATTATGATTAAAAAATCTATTATTTAGGACAACTCTTTGTTTAAAAGAAAACTTGGTAAGAAAGGACTTTTCATAAAGGGAATAAGTCAGAAGAAGTCTAAGAAGACAACATTAGTGGATTATAAGGATCTTATAGACTTAAACATTGTTAGAAAAGAATATTTACAAAAGAAGAAAATCTTATTAAAAGAAATGAAAAGNAAAAAAAGATAAAAACCTTTATTATTAGTATAAATTACTAAAACATATAATATTATCATATTAGAAGAGTAGAACTTTTAAAAAAGGAAAAAAGGTTATTATAATTAAAATAAATCTAATAAACAAAGAATAATCAACAAAAGAAGAGTTAGAAAAAAGAGGAATATATATACAATTGAAAAACTTACAAATTAAGAAATCAGAACATCTTGTAATCAATAATGTTAATAAACTTTAAGCTGAAAAAAGAATAATTTTACAAAGCTTAAACTTTAAAAGGAATTGTTTAAAACAAGGTTAAAAAGTCATTAAAACAAAATAAATATAATNAAAAACCAAGAATTGTCCTTAAATTAATATATCAGATTAGAACACTTGTAAAAGTAAAAGTCAAGTTATTATAAAAACTTAGGATAGCAAAATTAAGTAAGCTAGAAACTTAAAGAACTATCTGGATACTAAGACAATTTTTAGTATTATTAACAATAACAAACTATCGGATAATATTTNAAAAAAACCATCATAATTATAAGTTAAGCTTAAGAAGTAAATAATATACTTAAAGTATTTTTTGAGGAATAAGAAGGATAATAAGGGTATAGACTAAGAAAAGTTTACTAGTTTGACAAAGAACATCTTGAAGAAAAGATTAAGATTATGAATTATATTGTAGAATATAATATTAAACAAGGTTNAAAACTTAATAAAAATTAATAATACATAAGAAGAAAGACTATTTTGTAAGAATGTTAATCTTATAAGAATTATTTATCATTAGAATATAAAGGTTATGATTAACTTAAGGAGTAATATGAATTTAATATTTATATAAGTAATAAGTTCATTAGGAATTTATATTATAATCAAGTTAATAGGATATCTTGTTAGAATAGTTAATAAAACAATAGTAAAAGAAGTTATAATACTTAAAACTAAACTATATGTTATGATTATAAGGGGTTATAAGGAAATAATTAAGTTTAATGTTATAAACATTAGAAAATACAACATAATCTTAAGATTGTTATGGATTAAGAATTATAATTCTAAGATATACTAGACTATTTACAAAATCAAGTTTATTAAGTACTAATATAATAAGGTGAATAGTTTAAGACTTATAGAAGTGTATAATGTTATAGCAAATAGTAATGAAGACTTAAGAAAAGCCTTAACTTTATACCCTTAAATATTAGAACAATATAAGGAGTTTGAGGAATTATTCATAGAATAGCTTAAAGATATAACATTATTAGAATATTATGAATAAGATTATGAAATACCTTTAAAAGAAGGATTTAAATTACCTTTTAGACTTATATATCCTACTAACTCAGTATAAGATGTAATTACTAAAGAATAACTAGATGAAATAGTAATNAAAAAGATTTATAAAAGAGTTGTAATTATTGTATAAAATGCTTTTGATATTTGTGCTTAAGCTAAGGAACTCTTAAGAAAAGCCTTGTAAAGACTATAAAAGGATCAACATAAGAATAATGCTAAATTAGTATTTGTTACCCTTAATATTAGTCATTAAAAATAAGTTAATAAAAGTTATGATCTTTATTAAGTTAGATTTCTAGGTAAGTTTTAATTTAGTCAGAATAAAGGAAGGTAAGGAGTAAAAGACAATTATATAAACAAAATATAAATTGTTCAAGAGCTTAATTATGTTATTCAGGCTTATTAACACTTTAACTACTATATAAATAGTTAACAACAAGATTATTAAAGAATTTCTGGATAAATTTATAATAGTATACTTAAACAATATTCTAATATACTCAAAGACTAAAGAAAAACATAAAGGATATGTTAAATAAGTATTAAAAGTACTATTTAAGGAAAGAATATGTTATAAACTGATTAAGTATAAGTTTTATATTAAGGAAGTTAAATTCTTAAAGGAAATCATCATTATTACAAGATTCAAAATGAATCTGGAAAAGACTAAGTTAAACTAAAGAATGTTAAGGACATATAGTCTTTTCTAAGATTAGCAAACTATTATAAATAGTATATTAAGGATTATATAATAATCATAAGATTATTAATATCCTTAACTAAAAAGAATAAGTTGTTTATATAGAATTAAGAATAATAAAAAGCTTTTCAAAAGTTAAAGAATACTTTTAAAGATTAAGTATTAATATAACTTAACTTAAAGAAATTATTCTAGATAGAAATGAATGTATTAGACTATGCACTTGGAGTAATGCTTAACTAGTAAGATGATAAAGCAAAATGAAGACTAATAACATTCTATTCAAGAAAGTTCATTCTAGTTAAACTAAATTACAAAATATACAATAAGGAATTGTTAATTATTATAAACTCATTTAAGAAATAACAAGTTTACCTTGTAAAGGTTAAACATAAGATNAAAAGTTTTAATAGACTATAAGAGCTTAATCTACTTTATTATAATGAAGGAACTAAACAAACAACAAATAAGATAAGCAGAATTGTTAGTAGATTATAATTTCTATATATACTATGTTAAAGGTTCTAAGAACATTAAAGCAAATACTCTTAGTAGAAAATTAGAATTTATAAAAGACAACATATATAAATTAAGGGTTATCTTAAAGGAAGAAGGCTAAAACTTAGTATTTTAACATGTATAAGTCAATAAGATAATAAGAATTATAGATAATAAATAGTTAAGGAAAATCCAAGATAAAGTAAAAGTTAAGAAAGAAAGAATAAACCTTTTCAGGAAAAAGAGTTTAAATACTTTTATAAACTATTATGATAAGAGGAAAGACTAAGGATAAGAGCTTTATAAGTTAAGTGTTTAGATTTATAATAAAAGATTAGTTATATTAAATACCTTAATTAAGAAGTTTATTNAAAAAATAATATAAATTATTAGCATATAAACATTAAAGAATTAATAAAACAAAGAATAGAATTCAACAAGAATTTTATGTTTATAAGTTAAAATAAGTTGTTAACAAAGTTATTAAGGAATATAACATTTGTAACAAAAGTAAGAATTAGTATAAGTTATCATATAAACAATTATAATTATTAGAAATATCTAAACGATTATAATAGTTTATATCTTAAGATTTTATTGTCAAACTTTCATTGTTATAAACAGAGTAAAGAAGCCTTGATACTAATCAGTATAATACAATACTAATAATAGTTGACAGATTAACAAAGTTTATATTAATGTTATTATTTAAGGAGTTATAAACAGTAGAAGACCTTGTAAGAGTATTCTTTAAACATGTAATAACAAGTTATAGACTTTAAAAAAGAAATAGTATTAGATAAGGATAAATTGTTTATATTGAAGTTTTAAGAAACTTTGATAAATTTTATAAGAGTAAAGCAAAAGCTATTAATAGCTTTTTACTCTTAGACAAATAAATAAACAAAATAAGTTAATGTTATAATTGAAATATATTTATATTGTTATGTTAATTATAAACAAGATAACTAAGCAAGATTGTTATTATTAGCATAACTAATATATAATAATTCNAAAAAGTAAAATTATAAAAGTTATATTATTCTATACAATTTATAAGCATAAGCTTAATATAAGTCATATTACAAAAAAAGCTTTAAAGTATTAATNAAAACAACAAAAGAGAAAGTGAAGAGTATTTAGGAAATTTAAAAGCAACTTAAGGTTGATATTAAATTTACAAAGTAAAGAAATATATATTATTATAACAAAAGACATAGTATAAAACTTATGCTTAAGAAAAAGAATAAGGTTTACTTTTTGTAAAAGAATATCAAAACAACAAGGTTAAATGACAAGCTAAATTATAAGAAATTAAGATTATTCAAAATCAAAAAGAAGTATAATAAACTATCTTTTGTTTAAAACTACTTAAAAAATAGAGGATATACTTAGTTTTCTATATATTATTACTAGAACTAATACTTGAAAATATACTATTAACATTAAACATAAATATTGAAATAGACTTAGAAGAGGAATAAAATGTAGNAAAAAATATTAGACTATAAACAATTAAACTGGCTAGACTGTTACATCAGACTATAATCTTGTCCAGATAAGACTATAAACTACACAGTCTTATCCACAAAAATTTAAGCAAGACTATAAATTATATAGTTTAGTCTTAGGTTTTTGAGATTGAACTATAAAACAATCTTCATTTTTTAATTAGACTAGATTATAATCTTATAGTCTAGTCTTAAAATTTTAATCTTAAACCGTGGACTATACAATCTAAACTATAAGATTATAATATTAAATTGTAATGGTAATATAACCTAAATTAAATAAGTATAACTATAATACNAAAAACAAACTTTACTTAATTAAAGTATATTTATATTATTATTATAAAAGTATATTATCAACATATATAAAATTGAAAAAAATATTATTATTTTATAAATCTATTTATATTTTTTATGTTAACTAGATTAACTACTTTTATCAAAGTTTAATTTATCAAAATCTAAGTTATAAAGTCTTTTTTCTTCTAGTTATTCTTAGAGTTCTTACTCTTAGAGTAATCTTTCTTTGTTATTATGTTTGAAGCTTGTCTTTTAGTTCATCTTCTTCATCTTCTTCTTTGTCATCTAAGATTATTACATTAATAACAATTTCCCTCTTATTCATTTCAACTACATTATCAGGATTAAGAGCTTTAAATATATAGTCTACATTCTCTTACTCGTTTAGCAATTCCTATTTATAACAATTAAATGCTTTATTATTATAAACTTCTTAATAATATCAAGAGTTAATTGTACTTTATAATATTTATAAAGATTATAAGCAATATTGAATATTCTTTTAACTTTAGTACTAATAACTGTTTAAAACTTATTATAAGCATTTAACATTATTATATTATATTATAAATATATATACTTAGAATAACAAGGATATTTCTAACTATTTTTGAAACAAAAGAATAAAAAAGATTTAATTGTTTTTATATATCTAATATTAACATGTTAATTCCATCTCTTATTATAAGACTTCGGAGAAAACTTTCAACTTTAGACTTTAATCTTGTAATTACAACTTATACTCTTAGAGTATCTTAATTTAACTTAAAGACTAAGTTTAAGCTTTATNAAAAAAGTAATAATACAATTTTCTTAGTTGTTTATTAAAAGTAATTCTGATTCTTTATAATTGTTATCCTAATATTTAATGAACATTTACTTATAACGTTTTTTTATACTTCTTATCTTAGTCAGTTATCTTGAAAATATCAAGCTTTTAAGAAAAGTCTAAAATTTTTACTAAAGTATATTATTCCTTAACAAAGTTATTTGTTTAAGAATAATAACCTTTTAATACTTTAAGACTTGTATTTATAATAGTAGTAAACTCAAAAATCTATGAATTAATAATTATATCTTTTTAAAAGAGTATAACCTTAATTTTATTTAAATAATTAAAAAGAGCATTATAAACGTTTTAAGTATAATTAATTATAATGTCTTTTGTTGACTTTAAAAGACTAGTAAATATAGTAAAAGATTAGAGCAGAATAATAAAATATTATAACTTCTTTTAATTAGTGTTTATTAAAGTCAAACAGTCTAATATAAACTCCTTTTCTATTAAAGCCTTAAGCTAGCTTTTTAATAGAATACAAAGTTATATTACTTGAAGAATCATATTATATATTGAATTCTATTAGATTTTAATATCTATCTTAAGTCTTAAAAGTCGTTTTTATTCAACTTCTAATTATTTTGTTAATAAGAGTTCTATCTTCTTACTTGATCAACTTGTTATAATGCTTAAAGCACAAATCTAGAAAATTAAAGTTTATTAATATTATTGTTAACTGTTATTATAATTAAACTTTATAAAAACAAATCNTTTTTGATAACATTAGTTATTGTTTTATCATTGTCTTCTATAAATACAAGAAGTTAGAACTTTTTTATCTATTTCTATGCTCTTGTCTAGTTTAATATCAAATACAACTAATATTGCCTTAACAATTAGTTGTATAACATAAACTATATAAGAAATCTTAATTTCTTCATTACTCTATTCAAGTAACTCTAATATATTCTCAAGGTCTTTTTGTATTTTACTGTTGTTTAAAACATTATCAGTAATAATACAATATAATCAACTTATTAGCTTGAATTCTTCTAAAATCTAATAAAGAGTTTTTGTTATAACTTTACTAGTATAGTTACTTTTAATATGTTCAAACTTAACAAGTACTTCTTTTCACTTCTAATCTATTATAATATAATATACTATAATTGTAAGAAATGATTTCTTAAATGAACTTTGCTAACTATTAAGAGTAATTAACACTTTACTATTAAGTAATAAATTAAAGAACATTTAATCTTGAACCTTTAAATAATAATTTTCCAGATTAAGCTATATAATCGTCTGACCAAGAATATCAAGACTTGGTTATAATATTCTTAAAGCCTTCTGAAACTCCTTGTTTTCCATGAATTAAAAAAGTAAACTTGTTAATATAAATATAACATACATTTGTTCATACTAACTTATAAAACTAAATAGTAATACAAAAGAATGTTAAAAACAATTATAATTATTATTATATATATTATTATTAATATAATTAAAGAAAACTTATTATCATTATATTTAAACATGTTTAACTAATTAACTCTGAATATAACTTTTGATATTGTACAAGTGTAAATGTATTACTGCCTCCTTTTAAGAGTTCAAGGTATACATAAGCTTTTTAATAAGTTTAATAAATTACCTTTAAAAGGTTAATCCTAATATTAACTACTTAATGAAATTACTTTTATATCTTTAATCTCCTTGACTTTGTCCATCTAATACTTTGAAATTGTACATTATTAATATATCCTTTAAGCTTTCTTTTCCATTAACTGATCTGTTGTTTATATTGTTATATTGTTTATATAATATATTGTTTATTAAAGCTAATTGTAAAAGTATAAGGTATATTCTTGATATTATCATCTTTATATAAATTAGTAAAATTAACTTAAACTAAAATATAATAACTAATCAAATATATTAGTAAGATTAATTAAAGATAAAGTATATACTTCATCAAAATTAACAACAGATTCTAACTGTTAAAATTCAATTTAACTAGATATAAAAGTTTGTTTAAACTTAGATAAATGTAACATTATTATAAATGTATTATAAAAAGGATATAATAACTATAGGAAAATAAAAGAAGTAAAACTTATAATTTTCTAAAGCAAAATGTAAGTCTTATTATAATTTGTAAGAGTAATAGTATATAATAATAGTATATAATAATGCAAATAAACATGAAATTGAATATTATATGATTTCTTAAAGCTTTACATATTATTTTCATATTGTACTAGTCTTATATAAGTAAAGTGCTTATTATTATATCAAACAATTCATATTAAGATTTATTATACAAAAAGTAATTTCCTTAACCTTTAATTTTAAGTAAAGTAATATTATACAATTTCATAATTATAACTAAATATAATAACACTAAACAAGTAAAATTAATCTATTAACTACTTACTTGTTATTATTAATACAATCTTTTATCTTTTTATCANTTTTTATTATCTTTTTCTTCNTTTTTCATCATCTTCATCATCATTATCTTCTTCTTTATCATTATCATTAATAATAAAATCTTTTATTTCCTTATCCTTATCTTCTTCTTCATCTTCATTATTACTGAGGATAATTTCAAGATTATCAACATAATCATCATCNTTTTATTCTTTTTTCTAAGTATTTATTGATATTAACCTTATTAATATTTTATTTTTCTAAGTACTCTTATATATCTTCTAGATTGTTAATATGTTAGATAAACTTATAAAATTCCTTTTATGAAATTTTTACTTTTAAATCAAAGCTTATTATAATAATATAACATTCCTAACAATGAATAAGCAATTTCAAATTTTTAGTAAAGGTATTATTAAAAGTATAATTCTCATTATTAACAATTTCTTTACCTTTATCTTATAAAATTTATTAATTATTTAATTTATATCAAATAAATAATTAACAAACCTTTGTTTAAACAAGCAAATTCTTCAACTTCTTCTTCTCCTCCTTGTTAATAACTTTCATTATTATAACTTCATCATTTATAACAATTATCATTTTCAAGTTTATATTAATATTAATAATAATTTAATATTCTATAATACTATCTTCAACAACTTATAATTTTACAATTTACATCTTTACAAAAAGGTTAATCTAATCTTCTTTCTTGGATTAAGCTTTATAAGCTTAATTATACACTTATAATTATAAGTATATAATCTGATTATAAAGAAGAAGTATATACTTATTTACTAGTTAACAATTAAAACTCTTTAAATGATAACTTGAGTAACATCTTATGCTTAAGCACATCATTCATCNAAAAGAAAAGTTAAATATTATAGTTAATATTATTAGAATCAAATATTAATATATAATATATTATTATGTTATGTTAGTATATATTACATTATTATATTGTATTACTCTTAATCATAATAAGAGTTAAAGGAATAAGTATTATTTTAATGATTTAACAATTGTTTAAAGTATAAGAAAAAAAAAAGAAAAAACCAAAGATAACTAAATATATATATATATAAAGTTATTGTTTATTATTATTATTATTATTATATTCTATTAATTTCTTAGTATTGTTGTTTATTATTGTTGTTTACTATTATTCNTTTATTTTCTTTATTANTTTTTCTTTGTTGTTCATCTTTATAATAATTCTTTATATTAATAATAAAGAAGTTTTATATTATTAATAAAGGTTTCTTTATATCTTTTATTTACAAAAATTTTCTTTTATTATATATTATAACTTACAATGAAATTAGTATTCATTCACAATTATAATAGTAAATTTTTGTATTGTTTAGTATAATACAATATAAAAGCATAAATATATAAGTATAATCTTTCCCTTGATTCTTTTTCTCTTTGTTAACTATTATACATATATTAACTATATATGTTTTACCTTATTCTTTGTTATTAAGCTTAACAGTAACAATATAAAGTAATGTAATTTACTTGGAAATCTTGAAGTTAACAAGTTTTAGTTTATTATCATAATATATTAAGAAACATAACATATATTAAAAGTACTCTTATTCAAAACAAAGTTAATAATAAGTAAATCAACTTTAGTTTTTTATACTTTATACTAATAATTATAGTAAAATATATTATAATCTTTATGACAAACTAAATAAAACAACAAATAACTATTGTTAAGCATGAAAAGAAGAAGAATATTTAGGAAGTTAATCATCTAAGCTAAGTTTACCCAATTGTTAGTCTTGTTATTCTAAGTAAAGTTGCTTATATTTCCAAACTTAGTAATAAGTTCTTTATTTAACTTTTTAACATGTTTAATAAGTATTAACTTAAATATAAAACAAGTATTAATAAAGATCAAGCATTATTAGAAGGAGATAAGCTTTTTAGTACCTTGATTATCATTTTAATGATTAATTTGTAAGATTACTTTAGATCTTAGTTATGTAGGTTAATAAATACAATTTTAAAGTACTATTATCATAACATTACAAGAAGTATCAAAAGCTTATTTAGTCTTATTCTTTGAAGATAAGTCAAGTCTTATAAAAATTTTAACTTTATACTAATAATTTATAATTATAAACTAATACTACATTTATACTAAGCATGTTACCATTCAAATTAAAAATATAGAATTGGTTAAGTAGTTTTGCAAATCGGTTATAGTCTAAGATATAACCCATTTTTAGATTAAAACTACTATAATTATAAATAAAAGTCTCTTTTGATAATAATAACTTTGATATAATAACATGATATAGTAATGTAATACAGTAATACTATTAGATTTTAATTGTTAAAATAAATATTTATATTATAATTTTGCAAAATTTATAAATATAAATCAATACTATTATTATTTTATATAAATTAATTAATTATCTGAATATTTTTTTTGTGCTTAGACTGTACAGTCTGGTTAGACTAGACCATGGAGACTAGACTGTATAGTCTAACACTAATATTCAGTCCTTATATTTGTTGTTGGACTAGACCATAGTCTTATAATCTGGTCTTAAAATTTTAGCTTCAGACTGTAGACTGTACAGTTTGGTCTCAAAATTTTGGCTTCAGACTGTGGTCTGTACAGTTTAAACCGTACAAACCACAGTCTCGAAACGGTCCTCACAAAACTCACAGTCTAGTCCGGTCTGGACCGATCGGCTAGTCTATTTGTAAATGTAATTACTTTTTTCAAGTTATCTTTAAGCTGTTCTATTAAGGATTTCTAATTCTTGAGCAGTATAGCATTTAGAATAACCATCTTGGATTTTAGTAGTATATTATACACGTATAAGAGTATTCTAAGCTATTAAAATAGTAGTAAATACTAGTAAATAAAGTAAGAAGGACAAAGTAAACAATGTGCATTTATAAAAGTGGTAATAAACTAGTTTCACTGCTTTACATGAGGTGCGCCAGTCATTTCTGACACCTCTTACGTATAGTAACGATGTAGGTAATGATCGAGTTTGGTGGCCATAAAGTGCTAAGTTTAACCAACCAATCAGAAGGTAAGGTGTAGTAAAATAGGAGGCCTGGCTACTACGGCAATTACTATATATATGGGATCACGTGATATCCTTACCACAATAGTTAAAAGAAGTATATTTAAGACAGTAAAGATAAAAAGAGATAAGAGGATAAAAGATTAGTGTTAAGAATTTAATAGATGAGATTAAAAGTATGATGATATTTAAGATCGGAAATACATAAAGATCTAAGTTTTAGAAGAAAGAGTAGAATTCTTGGTTAGAATTAAAGTTTAAGATTATTAACAGGAAAGAAGTTTTTAAGATTAAAAATTAAATGCTTTCTTTTTTACTTTCCNTTTTTTAGCGATTAGGCTATTAGCAAGGATTGAGAGGAAGCCGGAAAAGTTCGAGTTAAAATAATTACAACTCTAATAACTCTAACGAAAGAGAGTATGATCTATATTCATAAGACCAAAATATTAAAATGTTTAGTAAAATAATACTCGAAACTATAACTGAATCTGGATAGGTAGAAGTTTTACAAATTTAAGATCGATTAGCTTTAAAAGACAAATATATTTTGAAAAGAACAAACTATCCCTCTTGCGCTCAACTAGTTCCCGATCAAACCAAAAAAATGTTCAAAGATCATCCTTTAACTCTACCATCTCCAACGAGTCTTTCCAAAGCTGCGCTTCCTTCTCAGGAGAGTAAGTATGTGAGACATATCCTATCCCGCTTATGTCACCATCATCCATCCCCTTTGTTGCCTCTTCACAGTCCACAAGATACTTCCCTCCCTTGTTTTCCCATTCCTCCCCAACAGCAGCTACAATAGTCGTTGCGGCGCCTTGTTGAGAATTTTTTAACTTCTTCACCGATGCTGCATCAGATGTGAATGCTGCAACCATTTCAGGATCCATGTGAACGCCCAGCGACGTGTCGCCAACAGCTCCCGGATGAAGACTCATTGCATGCAGACCCTGACTCCCGTACCGCCGATCAATCTCATTAGCCATATATATATTTGCAACCTTTGATTGCGCGTATGCAATCCAGGGATTATAACTCCCATCTTTGAAGGTGTAATTAAACGGGCCGCTTGGCATGCGGTGGCCTGAAGATGCTACATTGACGACTCTTGAGCACATCGAAGGAGTGACACTGGACAGCAAAGCAGGCTTGAGCAGTTGGAAGAGAAAGAAGTGCGAGAGGTGGTTGACGGCAAATTGCATTTCGTAACCATCGGAAGTGAGCTGGAGAGACGGTATGGCCATAACTCCAGCATTGTTGATCAAGATATTAACTTGATGGTTTGATTGCGTTAGGATATTAGATGCTGCTACTCGAACACTCTTCAGAGAGTCATTTTTCATTTCCACAAGTTTAATGTCTGCTCCCGGGGTGTCAAGAATATCGCTGAGAGTATGGCGAGCTTTTGTTAAGTTACGGGCCGTGAGGAAGAGAGTGGCGCCGGTTTTGGAAAGTGCTCGCGCGGTCTCAATACCGATACCAGAAGAAGTTCCTGTTATAACAATGACTTTTCCCTTGAGCTTGCCTTCGAGATTTTGTGCCTGGATTATTTGAAGGGCGGTTGGACGGGCATCTCCGGGCCCTTGAGGATCGGCATGGGCTGCAGCGTATGAACTCATTCTCTTGCTCTCTAAACAAAATATATTATGCTATATGAGTGGATTCTGAATAGAGATATGAGAAAGTAGATGATCGTGTGGAAGTAGAACTAAACTACCATTGTCTCGAGAATATGTGCCATTATATAGTGTTTTCCATGTATAACTGGATATCTTCTCAACGTCATCCGCCAATACCCCTTTGGTGACAAAGGAGGACTAATGCCTCTGATTTCCTGCCCTTGCAAGGGTCACTGAAGGCTTACCCAATGAGGGCGAGGGGTAAGGCGGGTTAGAACACCGCCTAGGTGCCGCCACCAGACCGCAAGCGTCCGCCGCAGAATCCCACCGCGTTTCTAGAGGCATTTCCTCCCGCCATTACCGTCAACGTAACCGCGAGATCCATCTCTCCGTCCCTCCATCCGCCCATAGACCGCCTGCAGATATGCAAAGTCCCGCCCCATTCAGAGCCGACAAGGCACAACAGGCGTGTGCAGCATGCAAGTTGCGAAAGAGGAAGTGTGATAGAGCGCTTCCAAGATGTAGCTGGTGCTCAAGGTAAGCTGAGGTATTGTGCGCAAGATCGGTCGACGTTCTTGGCTTTTTGGAACCAACTGGCTGTTAATGCGAATAGAAAACGTCAGAGCTGCAATTATTCTTTCCCAGGCCAAAATAGCAGTGATACATCGAGCCCATCGTCATACCCCGCATTGCTCGAGGAGAGTCGGAGGAAATCACAAGCTCTCGATTTTTCAACAATGCTCTTCATGGATCCAATGATCCTGCAGCATGGCCAGCTTGGGATGCCTCGTATGGCATATCCTATCCCATCTCATGTTCTACAGCTTGTTGGGGATATGAACGAAGCTACTATCATTGCCTCCAGGTATTTCGAAACTGTCCATGTATGGATGCCAATAATCTCTAAGAAACGCTTCTATGATCATCATCTACAACCTATGTTCTATTGCAATGCAGATATGATGCTTCTTCTCCTTTCTATGAAACTCATCACGGCTATGCTGCCTACGGAGGCCACAAACCCACGAACGCCTGCATATTATACAGCAAAGCACTTTTACTTCGAGATAGAGGCTTCAGGAATGATGTCCATTCAGGTTTTGCAAGCGTCATTGCTTTTATCTCTTTACGAATTAGGCCATGCCATTTACCCTTCTGCATACTTATCAATTGGCGCCTGCACTAGATATGCTTATGCGCTTGGTATTAACAAGGAAGCTAAGATCCGAGCTTCCAAAGTCCTTACTTTGGTTGAGTTAGAAGAGAACAAAAGAGTTTGGTGGGGTATTGTTATCCTAGACCGGTTTGGATTCTCTCCTATAGTTCCCTAACTTGCTTCTTGTCACTCATTGATCGTCTATTCTCATTTAAATCAATTAGTTTTGAGTACTTCTGATGTTATTAATAGATTTCTAAGCATTGGCTCCCCAGGGAGACCTTTCGCAACCGAAACCCCCACGTTACATGATCCTTTACCAGCGGATGATTCAGCATGGGACATGGGTGTGAGTCTCAACTAGCATACATCGTTTTAAGTACTAATGAGTACTGCAGGTAGTAGAGCCTACTTTAGCTACACTATATTCCCCGACTAATGCTCATATGAGCAAATTTTCATTGCTGTGCCAGACTGCAGCCGTGTTGGGCGAAGTTTTAGACCATATATCCAAGCCAGTCATAGACCAGAATGTGCATGACGAAGAAGAACTACAGCTAGATCAAACACTCCATGCGATGATTTCCGTTTGTGAAACCATAGATCCACCAGATCATGATCAAATATCCATGATTTATGGGTATGTCCCCGCGATTTATCCCTGGCCTCTCAAAAATTCCCTGAATAATACTAACAGCATAGTGCTCTGATGACTTTAAACGGCCTCCACCCTGTTTCCAATAATGTGCTACCTAATCGCACAGACCGCATTGAAAAGCAAAAAACCTGCTTAGAAACCATATCGAAGAGAATTACTAGTGTTTTGCCAGAAAAGATGATACATTTAGTTCGGAATCATTCGTCAGTTTCACCTTGGGGTCTGTTCTGTGCATACCAAGCAGCTGTTACATACATGCAATTAGGTCGAGAGACCAACGACCCAAATACAGCTGAGGGTCTAGCGCTCTTGAGACAAACATTAAGTATAATTAGAACGAGATGGAATGCTGCAGGTAGGCAAATTTGAGCCTTCTAAACGGTAATCTACTTATCACTATCTCTAGGGGTGTACCTTCAATTGTTGGAGGCGCGTGAAGCAGCAGGTATTACGCGACATCAATCATTTCTGTGGCACTCCAACGTCGAGAATTTATTATGAATAGTGCTAATAGGTATCTAAACGTACTTCTTAACCACAGGACTCTTAACTGTCTACTTGGCATGAGGATTAATATTATTAAAAATTCAAGTCTCGACAAATTAAGTCAGAAGAGACAGTTAACTAGTGTTAAATGTCATCCAATATGATCATAAATGAGCGAATAGGGGAATATATTGTACGTATTAAATGTTATCAGTTATTTTGCCAAAAAAAAAAAGGCTGGGGATTGTTGACATTTCACATCTTCGCTATATCGCTATCCCCTTGGGCCCTACCGTGCCATTATGCCACTTTTAGCATCATTACCTTAAGCTTAAAATAAGGGGATAACGTTACTTAAATCCTCCGGCCACTTACCTAAATCCTCCAGATTACGCCGGCATCGGCTATTGTACAGACCACTTTCTAGCATAATACCCTGAATAGCCCTGTAATTTTAGTGAGTTATACGCCATCTATAGCCTATAATTATAGTAACCTTTAGGCTTCGAATAGCTTATAACCTACTATACTTGAGTATATATTTTATTTTAGTTTAACTCTCTTAAAAATCAAGTATTATCCAAATATTATTAATTATTTAGCTGTTATATGATTATGTCTCAATAACCATAAAATTATATTATGAATTAGTAAAGATCCAAAGACTTATAAGTATCTGAATGCTATTATACAAATATTAGTGTGAGGCCTGAGAGTTCAGCTAAAACTGTGTATTATTACCTGAAAAATAGCCGATGCCGGCGCAATCCGGAGGATTTAGGTAAGTAGCCGGAGGATTTAAGTATCCCCTAAAATAATCCTTTGATGTGTGACTTGACTAGACGTAGATTTTGCTTGGTGAGCTTAAGCGAGTGGGGTCCGAGGGTAACTAGCATTTATTACACTATTTGGTTGTTTAGGCGAGAAATTCCCTAACTCTATGTTTTCAGTGTTGAACAAACTGCAAACAAAACTATATCCACTATGAGAGCTTCACCCTTCTAACTGATGTCGCTCTAGATTTAATACGAGTAGAGCACAAATCTATGACATGAATTCAAAATTTCTGAACACCCTTTTTCACATGCACAGGCCAGGAAAATCGCACCTGCGTCATAGAGTAATAAGTACAGTAGAATTCTAAAAAAGATTAAAATACAGTTTAATGACCTTTTTCTTTATATTATACAAATCTCAACACTAAGAAAAGTAGATTTATCATAGCTCTTCAACTGCTCAACATCAGTTCGTCCACGCTTTTGCTCCAGTAAAATGAGCAATATCTCTAATAGGCCACAAGCAAAGCTTGTTGCTTGCTACGCTCGCAAGGCAGGTGCATATCAGTATTGTAGTACCATATGACTAAGCTTACATAATACAAACCTTTTCCTCCTGACCAATCACAGTTAATATATAGACATCGAAAGACTCCTTTATACAGCTATGAATAGTAATATAACAATGGGAATCAGCTGTAAAGAACTGTATAATAACTCTTATAATCTTTGTTGATAGATATTACAAAGGTGCTACTTATAGAATAATAGAAATTCTACTATTAAAAGAAGTATAACAATAAAAAACATGAATGTATGGAGATTAGCCTTTATTGTACAGACTGTACATGAATAACTACAATATCAATACCTTCCATTAACTGTAGAAATATATATTCCAACCTCTTGTAATGAATTCTTACTTTCTCTCCTTGTCAACAATTACCACCATTATCATCATAGCTAATAACGTTGTTGTTTTAGGCCTTACAGTTTGTAATACTGTTTCTGTTCAACAACTAACTCTTATGCCAACTATACATGTCCTTGTCCTTCATGTTGGCTATATAATTACCACTAGACGAATTCAAAACGATGAGGCCCAAATTAGGCAGATGAGGGGTATTAAGAACCTTAGGATAGTAGCATACTGTTACTGTTAGAATGAGTACAGCTTGTAGATAGCCTGTATGACTGTGAATGGCCTTTTTGGTGATAGTTGTTACAACTGCCATTATAACTCTTCAAGTGCCTGTTGTAGCATTCAATAATATAAGTAACCTATTCTACCTTGATATGGATTGTAAAGAACTGACAACATAATACTTGCAAATGTTTAAGCAGCTTAAACCATTGTAACTGTTCTTGCTTTTGCTATTCCAAGAATAGCCCTTCTGAATAACTTTGGTGGTATTATAACTACTCTTGCTTTTGCTCTTGTTATTGCTCATGGACTAAGTGGTCCTTGTTGTATAACTCTTACTTAGATTAGTCTTGTTAGCTCTTTCCATGTTGATAGAGTTAGTAAGTTCCTTGTCTGAATCATATAGACTATAACTAACAGAAAGTTAGTAACTTATATTATTCTAGTACTTAGTACTACTCTTACTCTTACTTTTACTCCTTTTGCTCTTGCTCTTAACCTTCTTATTTTAATAGTGAAACTATAAGTTACAAAGGTCAAAAAGCTTAGAAAGGATTTCTAAGGCATGGTTACATAAGCTTTTAAGCTTATTAAAAAGCAGTATTATACTTGTAGAATATGTTTGTGGATAGAATTAATTATGCTAGAAGTAACTTCAGATATAAATAATAAGTAAGAAAATCTTATTAAGAGTTTTAAATAAGTATATAATAAGAAAATTCAATTTACCTTTCNTTTTTTTATATTCTTGATTTTTGATTTTGTATAAAGTGAATGTTAATTAGAATTATAAACATTATATATTTAGATTAGTCAAAACTTCTAGGAAAACAACATTATTAATAATAATAATGATTGTTAATAATAGAATTGATAAATTACAAACTAATATTGTTTGAAATATAACTACATAAAATTAGTTATGTATAAAAACAAGTAATCTTAGATCAAAGTTAACTTTGTTAAATAATTATTCTTAAGACTTGTTTATAGTCATAGCAAAACATATGTAAAGAGGAAATTATTTATAAGAGAATATAAATAGTAAATTATTCTTATTAGAAAACAACTTGATTTAAGGAATCATACAAACTTAACTATCTTGTTCATTATCTAACAAGTGTTCTTTAACTATATAATTATATAAAGTAATAATTACTATACATATATTATTGTAAAAACCTTTTAATAGACACAGATTATAAATTAATATAACTAGTGTACTTATTTTTAATATAAACTTTGAAGAAGGTAAATATAATAATTTTATTGACTATAATACTTCTGCTAAATATATATGATAACCTTTATCTTCTTCATTTATATTAGTTATGTCTACTAATAGATAAGTACATTTTGAGCTTAAAAGTTAAGTTATAATCATATTATTCAAGGTCTTTACAATCTGATTCAATGTCATTAGCAATACTTTACTATGAAATACTATATAATCTCTAAGAGTTATTTAAAGTAAAGATATAAGATAAATACTCTTAATCAATACTTTTAGATTTTCAAGTGTAGAAATAGTCAAAGGAATAATAACTAGGTTATAGAAGGTTGTATTATATAATAAAAAACTAATCTATTAAACGAAGTCAACTTCCTTATCTTCTTTTTGTACTTGTATATTTATTCTTAGATTTAACTTTCATAATTAAAGTTATATAAAAGAATATTGTAAATAAGCTAATACAATGTTTGCTTGTGTACTGTTGATTACCACTAGTAATATCTGTATAAAATCATCCTTTAATATTATAAGAATACTTTTAAACAAGATATCTTGATCTTTAATAAATTGTAAATCACAAAATAACTTGTGAATTACTTTAAAACAATACTTATATTATATAAGAACCTTGTTTTATATGACCAAGTTCATATTATAAAGTTAAGAAGTTAGTTAACTATTCTTGGATATTGAGTTAACAGAATTCTTATTCAGATTAATAAGAATCTGAAATTGTAAATGAGTTGTATAGCTTACTAGTAATAACAATGATGTAATGCTAGTAAAAGTTATACAAAGTACTTCCTTGTTAAGACTATAAAAGTAATAACATAAGGTTTAATATAAAAAGGTCTTATTACTCCTTTTAAGTCTTTATAAGTAAAAGTAAGCTGTTTACAGTTTGTTCTTAACTATTGTAATAATAGTATTAAAACACTTATGTTGGTTTTGATTCAGTTGTTCTTATATATATGAAGTTATATTAACTTCTTTTATAAGGTTATAAGCTTGTACAGATTAATTGTGAATGTTTGACTAATCAAAGCAAAATGCTAGTAAACCAAGGTTTATAACTGTCAATTATATATCTTGAAGTTTCTTATTTAGTATGTACAAACTGTAATTATACTTTGGATATTGTAATACTAGTAAGAAGCTTGCATTCTGAAGTGTTCTTAAAAAATGCTGTAAATCATTACAAAATAAGTCTTGAATTACTCTTACAAAGCTGTAAGATTATTGATTAACTAGGAATGTAAACTGATTAGTAAAGTAGTTTGTAAACGACTAACTAGATTTAATTCAACAACTTCTTCAAAGTAATAGAATTATTCTTGATTATTCTTAACTAGTTTTTAAGTAATATAAGTTGTGTAATAAGTAGAGTATTATTTACTGTTGACAACATATAGCTTGTTAAACAACTATAAGCCTTTTATAAACATTAATAATAATTGTAAATAAAACTGTTCTTTATGAATAAGACTGTAATAATACATTTGACCAATTAAGAAGCCTTGTTAACATATTTTCCAGTACTTATTTAACTTGTTCTACATGTAATGCTTTAAGAACTCCTGGTATAGCCATTAATAGCTGTCCTTATGCTGAGAATTGTATTGAAAAAAGGTTATAAACTTCGAATTTACATTTTCCAGCTTAATTACAAGCATATTAAGCTTTATATTATCATGAAATTGTATAGTCTATTCTCCTTGGAGGTGTACTAAAAGACATGTTACTAAAGGTTATTCTTAGTATGTTTTATATTCTATTAGACAGGTAAAGGCCTTTATAAGGTTTATATATTAAGCTTGTATATATTACTCAATCTTGTTTTCATAGTTATGAATTACAAGAGTAAAGTAGTTATAGCCTTTGTAAATGTATTTGTGAATGTACTTTATAACTTATATAGTATTATACACTTTAATGTTAATATGATAATTGAATTGTTATAATAAGTATAAGTTATATAGTATTACCTATTGATTATTACTTATGATTGGATTTTTAGAATTATCAAGTTTATGAATGAATATTAGACTATTATTCTTGTGATGATATTCTGGATATCTATTATTAGAAAGGATTATAAACTCCTTGAATCTCTTAAGAAACTTATGTTTGTATTATAATGACTTAGATTTTATTATATGAATTATACAAGGATTATTAAGGTAATCTAAACTATATATATAATAAGTTATTTGTGATATTACTAGATTATATAATATATTATGAAAATCATAGTCAACATTAAGAATCTTAATATAAATCATCTTATTAACTGTAATTAGCAAAAGCTTAAGTGAATTGTATAGTTTGTAAAAGAGAAAATGAATATAAGGAAGATTATGTTTTTGATATTCAATGGTAAAATTATAATTGTCATACAAACTTAAAACATTAACTTTAAGCACTTTGATCAACTTATACTTCTTACCTTTAAAAACACAAGACATCAGGTTAGAACAATCTGTAATAGACTAGTTAAGTAAAAGATTATACTTGATTTTTAGTTAATATGAGTTTGTAATTATGGTAATAAAAAATGTTAGTTTGTCAAAATATTAAACCAGTGTTATTATGTTTTAAAAGAGTTGTTGTATAGTATGATTATTGTTAAAGAATGTAATAAGAAGTATAATACAATGACTTAAGTTTGTAATGTTCATATCTCTTGAATGTAAAGCATTATATATACATTGATATAAATCAACTCTTATACTTGATTAGTAATGTTAAAGCTAATTAAGTCTTGAAGTCTTTATGGTTATATAAATGTTAACTATATATTGTTGAAAAAGTTATACTTCATAAAAAATAAAGGAGAATTAATCTTTGCATAAGTATAAATAATATTAATATTACTTTTGTAAAGTTAAGTGTTAACTTTTACAATTACCTTAGAGTTCTATGTTATAACATTAATTATAGTCTTCATACGAAAAGAACAACATATAATGTAATAGCATATACATTAAGTAAGTTATAAGGATCTTTGTTAAGTTAAACTCCTCTGTAACCTTGTTATAACCTATAAGGACAATATCCTAGGATTTATACACATCAATTTCATCTAGAAGAATACTAGTGATTTTTATATTAGTCAAGAAGTTTATACAACCTTGGTAGTAATCTCTTTCTAATATTAATTTTATTCAAGGGTTCAATGTTAACTGAAACTCAACCAGTTAAACTATTATATATTCAATGGTTGTTATATATATACTAATAAAAGAACTACAATCCATAAGTATAATATGAAGATCATAAAGTAAACAACAGTCTAATCTTAGTTGTTAGTCCAATTGAATGTTCATAATATACGTAGAATCATGGAAAAACAACTAAGTAAAGGTTAGAACTGTTCTAAGAGCTTCTTGTAAAAGCCCTTGTAAGTGATATAAATTATTATAAATCGAAAAGCAAGTAATTCCAAGTTTCCTCTCATTTACTTGCTCATCTTTGTTATAACTTATAAATGTAAAGGCTAATGCTGAATTATATTGCTATATACAAGTATAAAACACTAATACTCTTGGATTGTCATCTGTAAACAACTTTTCAAGAAGATCTGGTAGTTTACAAAAAGGTGACAATTCTGTACATCCTTACTTGCAACACTACATAAAGCCTTCCCCTGGCCAATAGAGTACTAAACAGTTTGTATAGACCTTGGTTAGGATGCCCATGAAGTAAAAGAGAGCAAGAACAAACGATGATATAAAGTTGAGTAGTTCTTGTCTTAGGCGACCTCTACAAGGTGGTTCTTCAGCAGTTATACCAGAAGGTACTTCACCTAGTGCAACCGGTTCTGGTGCTACTAAAACTCTCTCAGGCGGCTGTATAGAAGAAGAAACTAGTGTTGGTGTTGAATCATGTTCAGCCGGCTGTACAGCTGCCAAATGATCAAAATGACGTTGTTTACAACCTTGAGCAGGAGGATTCGCTGACTGTCGAGTTTACTGTAAAGTGTTAACATCAATTTCCACAAGAACATGTCGATTTCGTCAGTATTCCTAATNAAAAAAGATAAACAGCTGGCCATAAAATCAGGCAAGCATATACCTTATAAGGAGAACATGTTGAGTAGAAACCATGATCACCAGGCTGTCTTTTGAATAAATTGGACGGCCAATAGCGTTGACAGACTGTACAATATGCTGTTGGAGAGGCAGAAGGGTTAGGAGGCATGTAGCTTCACGATACGGACGTCACTTACAATATACAGAACGTATAACAGAGTAAAAGAGATATAAAACTGTTGTACAGATGGGAAAGACGGGTACCTTGCAGGAGAACGAAAAAACCAACTGTAAATCAACCCGCACATCCTAACTACCAATAGAACCAATTAAATACATACTAAAAGCAAAGTGTAAACAATAATCGTACGGGAAAGCGTGTTTTTGCACGTGCCCATGACGTTACGGAGATTAATCGAACGGTTGATCGAACGTTGATCAAGGGGGGAAAAGGGGGTGGTGGTCCGTACTACACTATGATAGGCTGAAAATCAGCCAATCAAACCACCGAAAATGGCATTTCGCAGCCAATGGGAATCGACTTTTAGAAGTACTTTTACATWAAATTTTNAATATTATAAATTACATTTTTATCTGAAAAATAAAATTATAACCATTATTATAGTAATCTATTTATAAATTATACATTATAATATAGAATCTTAACATATTACTTTATTATTTCACAATATTTTATGTAATATAATGCAAATCACGTGAATAGGTTTAATAGGGTGCTAGTGGGTACTCACCTCCTACCCAGCCCTGGGTTTTCTGGGGTTTGGGGTTTTTTTNAAAAGTCAAAACCCACCCACTGGGTCCCTATGGGGTGGGTACCCAGTGGGTTTTGGGGCCCATTCCTCACTCTACATTTGAGAATGGCTTTATCATCGATATGAAAGAAAGATGCTAGNATTTTTTAGAAATATTTCCAACTTAGCATGCATTACAAGTACTTTATCACAATCAATGTCTTTCAAGTCAAAGAAAACTACGCGAATAGAGTTGATAATCCTTCTGCATATCTTCGAAAGTCGGATTTTCTGGATTATTGCGGACATGGAAGTTGGTTCAGTTAGTGGCAAATCATATGATTTACCGTGTATGATAAATTCGGCATCAGTATTGCTTGGATATTTGACCTTCATTTGCTTGGGATTTATTGAATATGTGCCTTCATGAGCACCATCCAGGAGTGCTAAGAGCCTAGGCATCATTATAAGTTAAATACCATAGTCTTTTCTTTTGAAAGATAGGTGAGATTCTTACCAGTCACAGGTAACCATGTGCCACCAAAGACGTCTTCGTATCTCAAGATCTACTAGTTCTGATGAATCTAACTCCTCCAGAGAACTTGAAGTAGTGTCACTCAGATGTAGACCACTTTGTTGTGCTAGAACAAGGGCCATATTACAAAGAAGTTGAAATCGTGTTTAGATTCCTTCTGAATGGTAGATAAGATGCGTCAAAATTCCGATAGCTTGTAAATCTGGGGTTGGTATCGGAGATTCATATATAGAACCGTTGAACTTAAGGAGGGAGATGGCATGCTGGCAGTATTATTTGTATGAACCCTCCATTTCCGAAGGACATCTATTGTCCATTTGAAAGAAGCACTCGTATCAAAGAATATACTGCTAGCAAATATTGAGAAGAGAAAAGCTAAAGAATAAATCTCTAGCAATTTGCCATCGGAAATGAGAGTATAGGTAGTGTCTAGTAAACACCAAGCAGAAGGAACATGAAGAATCCGGTAATACCAATCATTTTCTTGTGCATAGTACTCGAATAAAACCGAGCCACGTTGTTGGTCAGGAAGACATTCAAGAATTTGAGGGAGAGTAGCGTGATCTCTTAAAGAAACAGAGCAGTCAAAGCCCAGAAAGGGTCAAAATCAGCAATTATGAATCTGCTTGCTTCAGAAGGCTTTAGTGAGACACCTGGGTCAATTATGTATAGTGTACCATTTGTTTGATTTTAGTAGATTACGGAAGTATTGGTCTGTATTTACGGCTGTTGTGACTGAATTCTGCTGTCTCTAGCCTTTCGAGTCGCTGTAAAATATTGAAAGTATTCCTAGAAAATACCTCATTAGAACTTTTGGAGGACTGCATTGGAAATATATCTATTGGAAATGAAATGAAGGATACACATATCAGGAAGAATCAAAACAGACGTACGGGTTTTGATCAAACCCTCTGGCACTATTGAACAGAGGACTTCTAGAAAGTCCCGGAGACTGTAGAAATAGAATTTGAGATTCAGCTACATGAGTCGTAGAATGTATAGGTCCCTCATTTTTATTACACTCATGGCTGGTGTAAAGACACTGGGCACGTCTTGATGAGCAGTTTGAACATGGTTGCGAGCGATCGCACCGAAGCTTCCTCAATCGGCACAGCTGGCAGGATAGAGTTGGGCGAGACCACTTGTTCACACCAACCAAATCACTGAATTACTCCGTTTCATGCTCAAACTATTAGATATTAAGAGGAAAAATAGCTAGGATATGGAATGATTGTAAATGCGTGGGCATGAAGTCTGGGGATTCTCTTACACATATGAGCATTTACATCCCCGCGGAGACTAATCCAAATATGGCGACCATCTCTTATAGTCATTTAGTAACCGTGGATGTATTTATTCCTGAGAAAAGTCTTTTATAAACACGTAAGATGATAGATATCTATTAGGGGTTAATAGTAGCTCCATATCGACTCGAAAATGGCGCAGAAATACCAAGAATATGAACCCCCAAATGGAGAGTTTCAAGCGTGGCTAGCTGTCCTCGGTTCCTTTCTCCTTCAAATGTCGTCCTTTGGCTATATTAATGCGTAAGTAATATTTGTATATTTTACTCCCAGTTTTAGATAGCAGATACTGACTCTCTACGGCAGCTGTGGAATCTTCCAGTTTTACTACGCCGAAACCCTTTTCCTAGACATGTCTGCCTCCCAACTAGCCTGGATTACGACGATTTATATATTATTATTCTTTGTTTCGGGCCGCCCATTAGTCGGCTCGTTGATGTCCTTGGAGCACGCCTGGCAATTGCTCCTTTTGCAGCTCTAGACCTTCTCGCAGTAGGTCTCCTGAGCCTCTGCAAAATATATTACCAGATAATGCTTTGTCAAGACGTGTTGTTTGGACTTGCTTGCTCTGGAACAACAATACCGGCAGTGGTAAGTGTGTCTAAGTGATTCTCAGCCAGACGAGGTTTAGCTGTTGGCATTTCTAGTTATGGCAGCAGCATTGGTGGTGTCATATATCCCATCATGGTTACAAGAATAATTTGTGATCATGGATTTTCCTCGGCGGTAAAGTGGTCTTGTTTGCTTGTGGGGATCACACTCTTTGTTGGTGTATTTTGTTGCACGAATCCATCTTCTCATGTTCTAAAAGACGAAGCCATCGACCAAGAGAATAGCGGAAATAACATAGCATTTCCTGAAGAGGGGAATCCGGGCCCATCTTATAATTCAAAAAATAAACGAAGCGTTTTGGACGGCCTACGACGTAGTATGTTTGCTTTCTGTGTCTTCATTATGGAGAGACTTTTTGTCATGTGGGCCATGTTTCCACCATTGAACTTTCTCCCTGAGATGGCCGTTAGAAGCGGGATGAATATCAGCCTTGCTCAGTATACCGCGTCAATTATCAACGCAGGGTCAATATTTGGTCGTATTGTGCCAGGATGGTTCTCAGACAAGTATGGTCAATTCAACATCATGGTCCTTGTATCGGCGAGTTCGAGTATTCTACTACTTGAATTTTGGCCCCCACTCAATCATCACCCATCAAATGCAGGTATCATCAGATTTACAGCGTTGTATGGATTCTTTTCTGATGGATATATCAGCCTGCAGGCACCGTGCCTCATTGCTCTAGCCGATAATAGACTTGAAGATTTGGGTGTAAATTTGGACTAGGTTGTCTTATTTCTTTAGAAACTAAGCTAAATTACAGTATCTCTTTTTCATTGTCTAGGCGCTTGTGGCGGGGGGTCTAGGCCGCTTTTTCGAATGTGCCGGCACTAACATCCTTTTCCTAAATAGAACCATGAAAGGGGTCGTTTTAAGTTTATAGACACAGATCTGGGCTACTACGCTAACCCGTGCAGCAGTTGGGATTTGTTACAGTACTGTACAGTACAGTACAGTAACGGGCTATCCTTCTGATTCGATCGCCTTTTGTTTGGTTCCACTTTCCATTTTTGAGTAGATTGCAGCAAGTTTTCCGCGGGTGATACGAGGTTGTGGTTTTATTTATGTAACGAAAGGACGCAACTCACGGTATTTAACCTGGCGAGAGGATAAGGGGGATAATAAGATATGGTAAGGGCTAGTTAATGCGATAGCTCACCGAGGACGCATTGGTGTCATCCGGCCGCGACTGGTATGCACTTCGCGTTGTTGACACACGGCTGGGTCGCAGAAACAATGAGGAATTAATAAGAGTGCTTGCTCTTGGCATAGAAAAAGCATGGGTAAACGATGTTTTGATGCCTGATGCTTGAATTTTTAATGAGAGAAAAGTGTAGAACCAGGTCCTTGCCAAGTATATTGAGTTTAAGGTGATTAGGATGAGGAAGCTCAACTACTGCATTAAGATTAGGAAGCCAAGTGCAGCCAATAGGCATCCTTACGTTCGGGCTAAGATTGGTTGGCTATGGCTGATTCACACACAACGCCGTGGATGTGTGCAGTAGCGAGTGTTTTAACTTATTATTGTATTAGTTCGAAATGCTAAAGCCGACAGTCTTTGCTGGTGGACGCCTTTGGACGAATTTGGATACGGTGATTTGACCGTACGTGTACGGAGTTAGTAGGGGGATTCGGAGAGCGAGGTATTAGCCAATGAACATGTTCCCTGACTCATGGTCCACTGACTTGACTTAACGTGGCTTAGTCAGCCGCGTCTGCTTTTTGCTCCCGCTGGACCAATGATTTTCCACCCGCTCAACTGACGCGGTCACGCGGCCGCGCGGCTATGCCCAAAACAGGCAAAGGTCAGGGTGCTGGCACATCCATGCACAAAGCTTGGCTCAACGTCGTGCATTTCTCCAACACCAACAAGTCAGACCAAATCCGACAAATCACTTTTCCAAGACACGACTCAACTCGTAACGCGTCCGATTGCGTTACAGTTGCCAGTGGCGCGCCGATCGCCACCTCGAACTGCTTTGGGAAGCGCCTGGTGTGGTTTAAACCAAACCACGCCGCCCGGTCCCTCAGCATCGGGTGGTACAGATCAATCCCAGGCCCACGGGTCCGTGGGTGACGACATCTCCACCCTCTCCAATCATGGGGTCATCTACGCCATCTCCTCCACGAGGCTCCCTCACGATCAGACCCGGAAAGCCGGTTCGCCCCACGACCAAGACGGGCCGGACCAGCCAGGCCTTATCTGCTGGTGAGTAGCTTCGTCCCTCTGTCATGTCTCCACACACACCAACTTATATCATCTCTGCTATCCTTGGCTTTATCTTGTCCCTCATCCTTACTCACACTTAATCTGCTAATTATGCCCTCCATATGACACAAGCATTTACTGACAAAGCCCCTCCATGATATGTAGGCTCGGCTCGGAAGAGACAGGTTGCTGACCCTGGCTTTCTCTTCGTTGATCTGGTGGATGTCTCGCATCGGGATCGGAGGGAGTTGCGCTCCCATGTCATGAAGAGAGTGGTGCACCAGAAAAAGCGCAAGAAGGAGATCATCTCGCATGGAGAGGTGCAACTTTTGCTTAAAGAGGCCGTAGAGGTAGTCGAGGCCCCTAAAGTAGACAAGTACCTGCCTGCAGGCCGGGTAGATCCATTCAATTGTCTGGCTTTGTCCATGACAAGTTCGATGCATCAACTGTTTGATCACTGTATGTCTTACTTACTTTTCTTAAATTTTATACTTTCCTTTTCTTATTCTTTTCCTCCTTCTTTCTCTTCTCTATTACTTTCTTTCATTTTCTCCTCTTCTCCCGCAAGATTTGAATGCACAATGATCTAGGATACCAGACTTGCTTCAATGGCTAACTACGCCATCTCTTCACAGATGCAACCATTCTTGGGCCTCTCCACTATCCGCCTCCTCGCTGTCAAGGCCGAAATCCTATGACGCTTACCTGGATCTCCTCAGCTTTACACGATGATGCCCTGCTTCACTCAACACTCTGCTCGTCAGGTGGTTTCCTCCATGGAAACGCTAACAAACCTTCTCGTGACCCTCAACTCCTCGCAAACTACTACCAGCACAAGGCCGAGGCTATGCGACTCGTCAACGAGCGCGTTAGTAGTACCGACTTGAACCTAGCGACAAGTGATGGGACGTTGGGTGCTGTTGCCTTGTTGGTCACCGGCCAAACTGTCCACGGAGACTTTAATGAGATGATGGCACATATGAGAGGAATGGCGAGATTAGTTGAGCTTAGAGGTGGTCTAAGCAGGCTAGGCATGGGAGGGCTACTTGCTGGAGAGCTAATATGGTGACTATCCCTTCTTTTCGCAGAAGTAGCTAAAGTCCTGGGAGTTTTTAACTAAATGTTCTTACTGTAGGTGTGACAATATATCAGCCTTCATAATTGGCTCGCGGCCTCTTTTCGACCTCCCGCCGAATATTTTTTCTACCCTTACAACTTTCACTGACCCTGAAATAAACGCACTCTTTGATGCGCCGCCTCCTACTGCTGAAAATTCCCTCCTGTACCGCCGCAATATATCCTCAGTGCTATCCGAGGACCTCATTCCAGTCCTCCAAGATCTAAATACCATGACTACCCTCCTTAATTTGATCCCAGCCCTCACAGAGACCGATATGCTAGTATATGACCGCAAGAGAGCGATCCTCCAACATTCTCTAGCGCGTCTACAAGATTCTTCCGCTTCTACCAAAAGAGAATTTACTACCGCAGCGTGTCTTCTAGCGGCGATAGGATATAGCATACTAGCCCTCTGGGGCTTCCGTCCGCCGATGGAGTCTTACAACAATATGGCCTACCGCTTCAAACCCGCGTTTCTGCTCACGGATCTAGGCAACCACTGGGGAGCCTGGTGGGAAATGTTACTTTGGGCGCTTTTCATCAGTGGCTTTATTTCGGGGGGGACAGATGAGAGGTTTTGGTTCTATGAGAAGATTCAGATTATATGCAGGGATAAGGGACTAGTGCGTTGGGAGGATATACGGCAGGCGCTTTGTAGGATGCCCATGCAAAATATTGTACTAGAAGGATTGGAAATGATGTGGAGGCAGCAGTGTGGGGTCCAGAAGGAGAAGGAGACTTGAAGAGAGAGAAAAGACTCTGCTGTTGAACTTGACGCCTAGGGAGAAGGCAAATATAAATGACGTTTATGAGTATATATGACGACTGTTGAGCATTTTTAATTATACTGAACACGACTGAATGTATTTCGTTTTGGCCAGCAAATTTTTNATATAGGCTTGATCTCTCTTAGGGCTAGGGAAGTATTTATTTTAATTTATTTGTCTTTATTTTTACTATTTTAATAATCATATTCAAACGGAGCAATTAAGTAGTTTTTNCTTAGTGCTCACTACTAGGATTTAACCACATACGTTACTATACACACTACATACGGAAGCCTAGCTTTCACAAATCCCGATCGTAATGCGATAATCCTCACGAAAAAGAAGTGTGACATAATTAAGTATCCGAAAACCTAGTTAAAAGTCATCTTAAAAAGCTGACTGATTAGCTAACTAGTCTAGTTTCAAGACCACAACTGGAAATCATGCGAGATTAATTGCGTCCTACACCTAATTTAGATAGTAATAATCCACAAGTAGATTTAGGCCTTTCTTGAGCCAGATAAATTAGTTGCGTGAACGGGTGGAGTCATTAAATATATCTTTTAGAAAGTAAATCTGCCGAAAAAAGTCTCAGTCCTTCTGAATCATAGTCCTATCCTGTTGGTAGTTGTATACCTTTCAACCTACCACCTCCGTCAAGAAAGTGTCTAGCCACTTTGAAAAGAACTAGACAATAGGTCCAATAAATTAGCATACTATATAATCACCTAGTGTTAGTAGCGTAATTCCCGGTCCACCAGGACACCCGGTCTACCAAAACACTGAAATTTACTGCAAAATCAACGAAAAATGTACATCAATAACCTAAAAAATATATTACATTTAACTAAACTTTAAAATCTATTTATTTATTTAATAACAAATAAGTGTTGGTAGAATAGTGGTTACGAACACGTGATATTCACGTGTTATGTGTAGACTAGTCCCGATTAGGTAGTGGGAGCGAGCGAAGCTTCTTACAGCTCCGCTCCACTCCTGCCCCTTTTTCTAGAATCAACCATGAATAAGTACAACTAGTATATTACGTATAGGCGTACCGTACTACGTGCTACAGGTGAACCGACAATAAGTATGCAGATTTTAACGTGTTTAACATATATAATTTGTGCTATATAATAAAATAGCCTTGTGTTGAAAGTCCAAAATCTAATCTAACTATATTACAAGCATTTAAACAAAAAAATGGCTACAATTATTTTTTTAAACTTTGTGGTTGCCGAGTTTTTAAAGAGTGAATTTTCTCGATTTTGCAATAACTTTCAGTGTTTCGGTACGTGTAGACTGGGTGTTCCGGTGGACCAGGAATTACGTTATTTGTGTATGCGGTCTTGTAGCCATTCAATGAGAGCTTATTGCCTGAGGCCTTATACCGTACTCGTGCACGCCGTGTAATCGTTATTTTGCTTCGGCTAAAAATATCTCCGATATTCCAAAACGCCGTGCACATGAGAATTCGGATCTGCAAATCACAACCTCACTGTGATTTTGCCCTGCTGAAACTTCCAGTCGCCTGAGATGAAGCTCATTAAACAATATCTCTAGCAGGACATCTAATTATGGACAGCTTATTTGTGTGCATCAGCTCCTGAAACCACGTTCCCCGCTCGTGCCGAACCCTTTCACGATTTTGGCACCTTGGGAGATGCTTCACAGAGGTGATTACTATTTACTTTGTTAGCTATGATTTTTCGTACTCTAATAAGGTAATAAAGTGATGTCCCTCCGCAAACATTTCTCATCTGACTTGTGATTGTAGCAAACTCCGATAAATCGCCAATTGTTCAGAACTTCAACCTCCGTGAATCCGATCAATCTTCGAATTGGGATTCAGAATGGCGCACAAGCGTCGTCTGTCTGATCTTCCAGACTTCCTCCACAACTCCCCATACCTACCTTACACGGACGGGCATATCGAATCCTTCGAGCCACAGACTATCCGGAGAAGACCGGCAGCGCAAGAAATACTGAGATGGAAACGTTTGCCAATGGTAATCCTGATAATATGTAGTCTTGCCGTTCTACGATATATGTGGATGAAGTTGGACTTAGTATCTCGTCTCGAAGGTCCGACTTGTCTCAATTCACAACCCGTCATACCTCGCAACATTTCCGATTTAAGTATAGATACGGACAATGTTGATTGGTCAAATTACGCATATGGTCAGTACGCGACTAACAAAGACTACCTATGTAACTCTGTCATGGTATTCGAAGCCTTACATAGGTTTGATAATAAGGCATCGCGGTTTTTGATGTATCCGGCGAGTTGGTCTACAGAAGATTGGGTCGGGACTGCGGAAAGTCAGTTACTACGCAAGGCTAGAGATGAATTCGACGTCAAGCTGGTACCCATAGTAGTGCAGCAAAGAGACGGTGATTTCAGTTAGTTTTTTGAAGCTCCACTAACCTTCCAGTGTGTTGACAATCACAGACCCCTGGTCAACTTCATTTACCAAACTCCTCGCTTTCAACCAAACGCAATACGAGAGGATAGTAATGCTCGACTCAGATACCACGCTTCTGCGTTCTGTTGATGAGCTTTTCTTCCTGCCTAATATCCAGGCTGCTATGCCGCTCGCATACTGGCTCGAGAAGCCATATCTAACATCACATATCATGCTCATCGCTCCTTCGGTAGTCGAATTTTNCACGTGTCAGCGATGCTGTGAAAAGAGCTAGAGTTGGAGAATATGATATGGATATTATTAACAAGTTATATAAAAAGAACTGTATTCTTCTAGACCACAAACGGTACGCGCTTCTTACAGGCGAGTTCCGTGCGAAAGATCACAGACGATATTTTCATGACTCTTCCCCTCCTGGAATATGGGATCCTATGAAGGCGTTGAAGGATGCAAGCTTTGTGCACTTTTCTGATTATCCGCTTCCTAAGCCGTGGTTGAACCTGAACATAGATCAACTGAATAAGGCACAACCAGAGTGCGTCGTCTACCACAGTAAAGAGTTAGATTGCACTGCTAGGGATATTTGGCTAGAGATTTATCGAGACTTTTGGGAACGGAGGACTGTGAGTTCTGAAAGAATGTATTGCTATGTCGTACGGCTGACCGGGGTCTTAGAATGTTTGTCATTGAAATGCTGCAACCTTTTATTGTTTGAAATTGTTAGACTGTTTACCTAGATATGTCACTGGTAAGTATTCACTTCAAGTCTAGAGCTTGATATGAACGATACTGGTCCTAAGGAAATGATAATTTCTCCAGAGCAGAGAATAATTACAGTCCTTGCAAGGCGATAGTTTGCCAATTCGCAAAGTGAGCGTACGAGTACGCAACAATTTATTCCAACTTTGGATCGGGAATTGTCAACAAACGCACCCTGCATTTGCTGGAAGTTAGAAAATCTCGGAATTTATTAGCAAGGCTTCAAAGATCCAAGGCCACAATGACATGGTAGCTCTAAGCATGACAGCCAAAATAAAGTGATATTCCTCGATTCGAGTATTTACTTCTCTCGTATTATTTATAAATGACTTATAAAGAATGATCAACTGAGGGAGAAAAATATTACTCTTTCTATTTTCTATTAGAGAATTACCATTTCGGTGATGTTGACTACGGGTGTCTGTGCCCTGCACAAAACACTCAGTGTTCCGAGTAGTAATCCATACGGCAGTCCGTGATACAATAATTCAGTCCGTATTACGACGGTCTAAAAGTCTTGGCAGTCCGTAGTATGATGCTTTAATTATTGAGGCCGTCCGTATTATTAGAGCGACCTACGACCGTAATTCAGTCTGTATTTCCTAATCAGGAAATAGTGAGGATATAGTTAACAATGAGTCCTCCCTATTACCTTAATAGAAAGCTTGTTACTTCATATCAATGAGAGATTCATGTAGTATCTAGTCCGGAGTTGATAGAATTCAATTCCTTGAAATACCAGAGTTTAGTTAATTTAACATGTCTTTGCAATTGGCTTCCGAATCGTCTAATCTGCTTGATGGTGATTTCAAGAACTTCGACTTCCAGTTGTCGATGCTCTTATCCCCCTTACTGGTACCACAACCCCATGCTAGTTTTACAAGTAATTCGCAAGCCAGTTCGGAGTCGTTATGCCTTACTCAAGGATTATCCTGGTCTACTCAAAAGGCTAAAGAGCACACTTCGCAAGTCTGGAATTATTGTGCCTTCCCTCCTGATGCTATTGTTCTTAATGCAAAGGGTAAGTCGATTTGGCAATGCAAATATTGCTTTACTATCCTACAAGAAAATGGTAGCACAGGTCATATGTTTACTTACCTTCAGGAGAAATGTAAAATCAACTTACAGACTTCACACGAAGTTAGAATCGACAGATATCAACAAGGGATCAAAGAGTCCTTTCGTACCGTTGTCAATCGGAATCTTGATTCCAAGAGGCACTAGCTTAATGCTATTGCTTATACCAAAACCGTAAACCCAGATATCCTTGAGGATCTATACATTAAATGGATCACAAGTTCAGGAGTCTCTTTTAATATAGTAAGCTGTGAAGAATTTCGTTCGTAAGTGACTTGTTATTTCTTGAGTTCAAGTATAAGTAATAAAAAANGCTGTGCATTACCAGCCTCCTCCGATATCTCAATCCTAAGGTAGATTCTTGGCTTCTTGCTACTGGCGACATCATTCAGAAGTGGGTAATATGGAAATACAAGCTTTACAAGTCAGTTATTATCAACGACATTCAAAACTCTCTCTCGAAAATCCACATTACTACTGATTTATGGACTTCGGGCAATTATAAATCAATCTTAGGCATTGTAGAACATTATATCATTATAGATGGTCAGCTCAAACACAATATCCTTGATGTTCGAGAGTTGGAAGGTGATTACTCCAGGGAAAACCAAGCCAAAGTTGTTATTGCTGTTATTTTGGATTTCCAGATCATGACAAAACTTGGTTTTTTGGTCGGAGATAACAACAGCAAGAATAATACTTTATGTACTTTGCTTTCCTAATATAAGCTTCTCTTATATCAGCTCAAAATCAAATGGTAAATAAACCAACGTGGATATTTAAATTAGGGCTATGAGATAATTACACCATCACATAAGACCTTATTTTCCACCGTTTACATTACAACGGCCATATTATTAATTTATCTGCACAGTCTTTCTTATTTCCAGATCTAGTCGTGGTTGAAGAAGAGGCTATTTTGAAAGATATTGCCAGCTAGTTTCAACCACCAAGAGACTTGACAGAAGAAGAGATGCAGGAGTAGTGTAAAAAAGGACCACTTGGAAAGATTCACAATATCATAGTTTACATTTAATAGAGTATATAGCGAACAAAGGCCTTTAAATCTCTCTTAGAAGCCAACGGACTTAGGTTAATTCAAGACAACGTAACATGACAAAATTCGTAGTTCCGGATGTTGGAGAGAGCACTGAGATTAATTGATGCTATTAAAGTTTTCTGCTTCAAGAACAGTGGTACCCTGGCTAAGGACATACTCTCGGATAAAGAGTAGGAGAATGTGAGGAAGTTGATCAAGTTCTTGGAAGCTTATTCAGACGTAACACAAGCCAGCGAGGGTCGTTTTACTACAGTCGACATTATCCTTCTGACAATGGACTTCTTACTTAAGACTTTCGAGGCTACCAAGACAGAAGCTGAAACCACTCACGATGCCTTTTTGGCATCATGCTGCAATGCTAGATGAGCAAAACTAAACAAGTATTATACTTTGACCGAGCAGTCGCCGGCTTTCATAGCCACTATTGTCCTGTGTCCACAATTCAAGTAGCAATACGTCTTGGATATGCAGTAGGAAGAGGAGTAGATTGAGAGTGCTCGTGCTTCTGTACAAGGCATGTAGGAATCCGCATATAAAGGATCACCAATGCCAGAGCTGTTGCCATCTGAAACTACACTGGCTAACTCGAAAAGAGAAAACTCCTTTTATCAGTAGCAAAAGCGAAGGCATACAACTCCAGCAATACAAGACGAGTACTAAAAGTATATCAACAGTCCCATTGTTAAAACGCAAGATCCTAGAGCCTGGTAGTTGGAAGCTACACAGCGTAACAATTATCCTAAACTAAGCAAGATAGCCTTGGATCTGCTCTCGATCCTCGCGATGTCAGCTGAGGTAGAACGATTATTTTCGAGCTGTAAAATCACAGTTATAGACTAACGCAATTAAATCGGGATTGAGAGTGTAAAGGCTATCGAATGTCTGAAATCCTGGATGAGGAAGAATAATCTCAATTTTGTAGATAATGATGTAGACGATCTCGCCTCTTCATTAGGCCTGTTGGAGTCGGTGGGGTCTTCACTAGCCGTATACGGCTAGTACGACTACGGCAGTAATTCAGTCCGTAATACTGACCAGTCCGTATTTATAGTATGCTCAGTCCGTAGTGACTGTCCTTAGTCCGTATTACTAGTACGTCAGTCCGTAGGGACCCCCAACTACGGACGGACTGGACTACTCGGAACACTGAAAACACTGACCCTATTCATAAACGATTTCTGTACGCGGAATTTCTGGCTCTTTGATTCCGTTGGCAACGTTAGTGGACGATGAAAAAGACACCAGCAGCACGTTCAAAAGATATCAGCTTAACATCACGTACTGCATCTATTACGTCGTAGAGTTGCTTCAGTGTTAAGTAGGCATTGGAGTGGAAGAGATTGTGAAGATGTAAGTTGAAGATTGCTTGCTAGTATAACGGGATTGAAAGAGGTCCTTCGTTGAATTTTAAATGTTTCAAAGTATTTTTTCTAATACTTCTAACATAATTCTTGGTCCACTCGGCCACCCGGTCTACTCGTCACTCTAAATTTACCGCAAAATCGATTAGAATTAACCTCTTGCAAATTCAACAACTACAGTAAGTTACAAGCTGAAAGTATAACTGAAAACAAGTTATTATATTATAATTACAAGCGTTACTTTCTTTTGTTCTTTAGATATTTATAACAGTATTAAATAAAGTTTTCAGTTTGAAAATAATGGTCATTTTACTATACAGCTTAAATTACAAATACTGATATTATTAAATTTTGTATAAACAGTTCAAAATGAATAAATAATCAAATAAAAAAAATCTAGTTTTACTGTCGGTTTACCTGTAGCACGTAATACGGTATGTAATATACGTAATATACTGTTGTGCTATTCTATAGTTGTTATACGATTAGGGGTAGGAGAGCAAAGCTGTAAGAGCTTCACTTGTTCCCATTACTTAATTAGGACTAGCTTACAAGGGCATGTAAATATCATATGTATATAATTACTATTCTACTAACACTAAAACCACTTTAAAAATAGCCATATACTATAACTCTCAAAACGCTCAAATCCATAGAGTTTTCTCAATCACATGCTAATTGCCTAATTAGGAATAACTTCAAATCCTTCCTCTATACAATTCTTTGTTCTATTATCTATATTATTATGTTCTACTTATTTTACTACTTCTAATTATACTTTATTTATATTTAACAATTGTTTCAAAGTATTAGATAATTTTCCTTTAGTCATAGAATTAACTGGATTTGTAGTTTTTTCAATCTATTATACTTTAGCAATCTAACATTGTTTATATACTTAACAAAAGCATATCATGTTAATTATAAACTACTTTTCCTGTATAATTCTCAATTTAACAAGACAATTGTATAATAACCTTGAATTTGTACATATAATTAGTAGAAAGTTGATTTTAAGGATTCTTTCAATAGTTAACTTAATCATAACTTTTATATTAAACTTGTAAGTTATTCTATATAATTCTAAGGTTAAAATGTTGTGTATAATCTTCTTATACTTGACTAATTGTTAGTAGAATAATAGTTATATACACATGATATTCACATGCCCTTGTAAGCTAGTCCTGATTGAGTAGTAAGAGTGAACAAAGCTCTTACAACTTTACTCTCCTACCCCTTAATTGTATAACAACTATGGAATAATACAACAAGTATATTATGTATAATTACATATTATACTATATGTTATAAGTGAACTAACACTAATCAGTTTGTACATACAAATTAAGAGATTATCATTTAATTAGTAAGACATTTAGTAGTCCCTTTTTAAAGCTGAATCTCAGGAGATTACAACTTGTTTAATAGGACATTCAGTAATCCCCTTACAAAGTTACAATTTACCCTAGTCGAAAGAGAAAACAATCATTCAATAATTATAACTTGATTAGTAAGATGTTCAGTAGTCCTTTTTTATAATTATTGTTATTAAACCTTAGACTAGCCGAACGGTCCAGACGAAACCATACAGTCCGAACCGTACAGTCTAAGTGCCTTACAGTCTAGACCAAACTGTAAGGCATCCAGACGAGACCAGACCATAAGGCAACCAGACCGTAAGGCATCAAGACAAGACCGGACCAGACCATAAAGCATCAAATTATAAGGTATCTAGACCATACAATCCAAGATTATATAATTTGGTCTAGTTTAAACTGTCAGACTATATAAATTTAAATTTAAATTAAAANCAATAAATATAATTATTTATTAAATAAAAACAATAACATTTTACAATAACAATAATATAAATTAAATTTAATAAATAATTATATTTATTATTTTAATTTAAAATTTAGCTAAGACCATACAGTCTACAATCTCAAAACAGTCCCTATATTTATTTAGTTTCAGACTGTAGACTATACAGTCCAGTCTCAAATTTTTGACTTTAAACTATAGTCCTCACAGTCTGGACCATACAATCTACAATCTGAAAACAGTCCCCACAATTTAAATTGCTCAGACCACAGTCTAAAACAGTCCGTAAAAACCTCACAGTCTAGTCCAGACCACAGTCTAATACAACAGTCCAGCTAGTCTATTGAACCTGTTTTTGCTAAAAACTAACATGTTCGGTTAGACGTCAAGTAGTTTACTTACAAAGTTGTATAATCAGCTAATTAACTAATTCTATTCGAAAAACTACTTTTCTATCTTTTATTTTCATTAATTTTTATTTAAAAACCATTACTTTCTTTATATCTTTTATTTTAAATTAGAAATAATACATTAAGCTATCAAAACCATGATCTTTCACTTTACTTTCACTTTTNATTATAGAATTACAAGCTTTTACAAACATATAAAAGAATTTTAAAAGCTTATAAAACTTTATATTCAAAAAGACTAAGAAGTTATTATATCCTTGAAAAACTTTTNATCTAAGCCTTTATAATTATAAAATTTATTACTTATAAGTAAATACTCTTTGTACTTATACATAATTAACTTTGTTTTACAANCTAATCAAGCACCTTGTACTAATACTAATAAACTATATATATACAACTTAGGAATAATAAGAAATATAATAGAAATAGAAGACATAATAAAGAATATAAAGGAAAACAAACTAAAAAYTATTACAACAGTAATAGAAAACATTATAAAGGTAAATTAGAAAGCATAAATCAAGAAATGAAAATAAAGAATAATAATTAAACTTATAAAGAATAACTAGCTTAAATTCTTAAAAACTAAGGTTTATAAATATTATCTTAACAAAAGAAATAATATAAACTTTTAAGACTTGTTCTAAGATGATTTCAAGGACTTTACCATTGACTACTTTAGAATAATYCCTCAGAAAGAGCTATAAGACTTATGTAATTGCCTTTGCTGTGGTGGTGTACGGGTGATGCATAACAACAGGAATATTATAATCGCTTAGACTCTTGTGGATGTATTACAAGAGGAAGAACAATATGTATAGGATGAAGAGGACTTTAGAGATACCCTTTATAACCTTTAAAAGGGATTTATTACCTTTATGGTTATCATACTCCTTGAAACTATTTAACTTACAAACCCTCAAATTAGCCTTAAAGTTCTTAGTTCTATGTTTGTAAGCTGGGAATTAAGTGCTCTTATAACCTCTTAGAGTGAACAACAGTTTTATGGACTGTAACAAAACCATAGCCTTAATTGTGAGCTTAGCTTATTATTATTACTTTCAACTTGATTTGTGTATATAAAACAAGTCTTTGATATTGTCAAAATGTATATGGAAGATCAGAAGTATAACAGAGTGATTAGTAGCTTTGAATACAAGTTGATGATCTTTAAGAGTTATTGTGAACAAGTAGAATTGTTAGAGGAATTCTATATTAAAGTGTTCTTTATTATGTTAACAAGGTTAGCAAAAGGTTATTTCATTACTAACAACCTTGTTAAACGTATATTCGAAGAGGTATATACTTATTTATACAACTTTTACGAAGAATTTATATATTATCATTGAATCTATACTGAATAAGAAGGTATAATGTTAACTTTGGTCATAGTCAGAAACTTTAGGAAAACAATGCTTGAAAATATGTAATTGCTTATTAGTAAACTCTAAGAACTTTAATATAGCCTTTAGCTAGTTTACAGGACAATTAATATTCTTTATGAGAAGTTGATTATTGCTTGCTAGGGATTTCTAGTATGTAGATATGCTATTTCAGACTTATTAGGAGACTTAGGGCAACTTATTAACAAACTTTACTTGTTTATTATGTTATATGAAAAGGAAAAGGAATAAGAATATTATGGTGAAATTTATTTTATAGATTGTTGTTATTATACTAATTGTAGAGTAAGTTAATAATATTACTTATAAGGCTTTAGATGTATTACTTTATGTCCTTAGACATGGGGAAGGTGTTTTATATGCAAAAGGGAAGGTTGTTGATCATGGAAATACTTATAGGAGGAGTAAGATGTTGAAAAAGTATGTTTTAAAGTCAAATATACAAACTGATTTAACTTTAACATTTATAACTCTGAACAATACTTTGAAAAGTGATTTTAGTAATATATTATCAATTGTGAAGGTGATGATTTTGAGGAGGAATTAGACTTTACTTTTAAAACCCTTTTTATTAACAATATTAATGACAATTTTAATTTAGAACTTGAAGAACTTGAATAAGGTGATTTTGTATTCTTTACCTTATGTGGAAGTATTTTAGTAGATTTAATTACTTTGATTGTTATAAAACTAGTTAATAATACTTTTTTTATACTAACTAATGGTTGAGGTGTTAATGATTAAAACTTATTCTTGGGATATTAACTTAAAAGCTTTTATAATAACCATAACAGAAGTATTTAGTGTAATAAGCTTAACAAGGTATGATTTAAAGCAATTTCATGGAATTATGATTGATATAAGAGTTATAATAAACTTTACAATTGGTTATAGTTAATTCGAAGTTTTATAATGAACAGATTGATTTATAGTACTTGATATAATTATCAAAGGTATGGTGAAAGTACAATTTAGAATTAGGAGTATAACTTTAATAGGCTTTATATTAGTGAATATACTAATTGGGCAAATTGAATTCTATGTGGTTATGTTGACTATATCTTTCTTATTATGCTTAATGGATATAGATTGATTAGGTGTATATTTCAATAACTTTATAAACTAATTAGTTATCTTATAAGGAAATGTACTAGTTGTATGATGATTTGGTTATAGCTTTCTCTTTTGGGATACCTTTTTACAAGCTCTTGTTTTCGATTCATTGAAGGAAGACCTTTGTTTCTTGACTAATGTGGAATTATAATGCTTATACTAACGTTTTAGTTATTTGTTAGTAATCAGATTACAGTGTATATTAGACTGTGCAGGCTATGATATTGACAAAAATGTGTTAGAATACCTTATTAAGTTTTGTGCTTATTGTTAACGTTATAGAAAGTTGTTAAGAAGATTTAGATTTAACTTATAGGATAATATTATCTTTAATTACTTTATTATTGTTGATGTCTTTTATATTAACAGCAAACTAGTACTTTATATTGTTAATGAGGGAATATGTTACCAGGCTAGTAGATGGCTTCAAAATATCAGTGTAAAGTACACTTGGGATGCTTTATAGGCTTGTTGGATTAACATTTACTTAAGACTTCTAGACTAGATTGTAATTAACGTTGAAAAGAACTTTGTTAATAAGGAGTTTTAGCAAAGTGTTATAATTATAAGAACAACCTTGAAAGTAGTCTTAGTAGAAGTTTATAACTTAATTGGCCATGTTGAACGATATTATACACTTGTACAATGTGCTTACCAGATAATTGTAGTTGAAATCCGTAATCTTGACAAGGATATAGCTTTATAGATAGTGTTTAAAGTTGTTAATGATTTTGTAGGACTTGATGGACTTGTCCTTATATTATTGGTTTATAACGCTTATCCATGTATGTCAGAACTTGATACTTTAGCCTTAACTGTTAGTTAGAGAGTTATGGTGATCAAGAAGGCCATGGAGGAAATTAGCAAAATCAGGGTAAAACGGTAAGTACAAGATGTGATCAACATGCGTAATAGCCTTGATGTAAGTATTATTCATGACCTACTGTTGAATTCAGACGTTCTTATGTGGAGAGTAGGAAATACAGGCTAGAATGGAAGCTGGGAAGGGTTATACAAGCTTGTAAGTATAGATGGAGAAATGTGCATATTGGTACTTTTGTGTAAGAATACATTATTCAGGTCAATAGTCATGAAACCATACCTTATGCTTATGGAAGGAATTGATGGAATCAAGTTACTAGAACTAGAACTGGAAATTATAGCCACTGAAGAGCATCAAGAGGAGTCTAACAAGTCGATTATAGCTGTCGCTTCATTACCAGTGCCATCAGTAAAGCGTAAACGTAGAAGACCTTGTAAATACCCTGAAATCATTGCTTTCTTGCAAGAGGAGGAACCAGAACTTTAATTTGCAGTTTTATGTTAAGTTGAAATATTAGGATTACTTGAAAAGGGTGTTTTCAAGATTGTAAACTCTTAAAACATACTCAATAGTATACATATATTCAACGCTAGGTTTATGGACGAAATTAAAAACAAGGGAACTGAAAAAGCTTTCGAAAAGTCATGCCTTATAGTACAGGCTTACAAGGATGATGGGAAGAAGTTTGTTTTGACCTAATCACTTATTATTCAACGTGTTAGCCAGTGTATTATTCTCTGCATTGCTGCCATGGAGCACAAAGACATGAGCTTGTACTTATAGGACATTTTACAGGCATATGTGCAGTCTACCATCTTGCTGAATCAGGATTTCTATGTATGGTTACTTCCAGAGCTTATAGAACAACTTGGTCTCTGCGAAGGTTCAATTCTACGGGTTGTGAAACCACTTTACGGAGTCCTTGAAGCTGGAAACCACTGGTTCTAGACTTACTACTCTTATTATGTCGAGGCGCTTGTCATGAAACCGTTAACATACGACCTTTGCTTGTTGTACAACACTAAACCTTTTGGTGTTGTAGAGCTCCAAACTGATGATACCTTGTTCGTTAGAGACACTCAATTTGCTGAACTTGAGTAAGAATAGCTGAAAAAGGCCAACTTTCTGGCAAAAGAACGTGAAATGCTGACTACTGGAAAGGGAATCAAGTTCAATAAGGGTATTATACAACTGAACGATACCAGAATTTCATTTACTTAAGAGTGCTAGTATACTAATCTACAGTTTATAACTGGGAAATCAGCTATTATAATAAGCTTATAGGGAATTGTACGTTAGAACCTTACTACCAAGGAGTAATATATTATATAATGTACTCGGGGAGTATATATAGCTTCAGTTTGCCAACCGGAGGCGTCATATGATCTATTAGTAGTTGCTTAGGCTATTGATCTTAGCCAGGAAAACGTGAAATTGCTGAATAAATGCTTATAATGGCAGATCTAGAATGTTGCCAGGGGAATATAATTTGTCAAGCTTGATAAGGAGACATTATAATTATTAGTCTTTATAGATGTCTTATTTGCAAATAACAAAGACTTATCATCATAAATTGGTTATATTATAGTACTTGCAGACTAGAAGGGAAATGCGAATACGTTATACTGGATGTTGGTCAAGTATAAGAGGGTTATATGCAGTGTTTTAGCCTTAGAACTTTATGGAATGGCTTATAGGTTTGATATGGAAGTTGTGATCAAGTCAACTATCGAAGGAATCCTTGAAATCAACCTTTTACTGGTTATATGTACGGATTCAAGGTCACTGTACGATTGCCTTGTCAAGTTGGGAACTACACAGGAAAAGTGACTTATGATTGACATGATATGCCTCCGCCAGGCGTATGAACGATGTTAGATTGTTGAGGTATGATAGATTGAAGGAATCATAAATCCAGCTGATTCCATGACCAAAGGAAAGTTATCTAGCGTTTTGAAATAACTGTTGGATATGAATAAGATACAATTGGAAGTGGTAAAGTAAGTAGAATATGACAGTGTAGGTGGTGGAACGGAGAATCATACAGAGGAGGGATTTGGAGTTATTCTCAATTAGGTAATTAGTATGCGATTGGGAAAACTTTATAGATTTGAGCATTTTAGGAGTTACAGTGTACGGCTATTTTTNAAAGTGGTTTTAGTGTTGGTAGAATAATAGTTATGTACACATGATATTTATGTGCTTTTGTAAGCTAGTCCTGATTAGGTAGTAGGAATGAGCAAAACTCTTATAACTTTACTCTTCTACTTTTAATCGTAGAACAACCATGGAATAGTACAACAGTATATTATGTATATTATGTATTGTACTATATGCTACAAGTGAACTGATATTAATATAAATTTGTATAATTAATAAGTTAATTACTTTATCTAGCTTATTATATAAGAATAATGTTTTTTTGTTAAAAGTAGAAAAGTTTATAACTTTTGTATAATTATATAATTTAACTAACTTAACAACTTCAAAATTCTAAGTTTATCTTGCTTTTTAATCTCTTGTTACAATTATATTAATTGTTTTTGATGTTATTTAATAACCCTTTTATCATTATAATTATATTACTTTGTATTTGTTACTTTCTTTAGGTAATTGCTTTTTTTGTCTGTTACTTATGTTTTCTTCTTTTCTTCAAAAGTCTTATTGCTTTATTGCTTATTTAACGAATTACTTGCTTTAGGCTTATGTAATTAAAGTAATCCTTGAATGTTGTTACTCTTTTATTTAAGTATAAGTTTAGTGGTAAACAGAATATCTCTGTTTTTAAGCTCCGAATTAGAGTAAAAGAAGTTAAGTTCTTAAGAGAAATTATTATTATTATTAAATTCAAGATAAACTTAAAAAAGATTAAAGTAATCAAGGATTAAGTTAAACTAAAGAATATTAAGGATATATAATCTTTTTTAAGACTAATAAATTATTATAGATAATATATCAAGGATTATATAATAATTATAAGATTATTAACATCTTTAATTAAGAAGGATAAATTGTTTGTATAAAATTAAGAAAGATAAAGAACTTTTNCAAAAGTTAAAAGATATATTTGAAGACTAAGTATTAGTATAACTTAATTTAAANGAAATTATTCTAGATAAAAACAAATGCATTAGACTATGTACTAAGAGTTATACTTAGTTAATAAGATAACAAAATGAAATAAAGATTAATAGTATTTTATTTTAAGAAGTTTATTCTACTTAAATTGAATTATGAAATATATAATAAGGAATTATTAACTATTATAGACTTATTCAAGAAATAATAAGTTTACCTTATAAAGGTTAAATATAAAGTAAAGGTTTTAATGGATTATAAGAACTTAGTCTATTTTATTATGACAAAAGAGTTAAACAAGTAATAAGTAAGATAAGTAGAATTGTTAATAGATTACAATTTTTGTATTTATTATGTTAAGGAATCTAAGAATATTAAAGTAAATACTCTTAGTAGAAAACTAGAATTTATAAAAGATAATATATATAAATTAAAGGTTATCTTGAAGGAAGAAGGTTAAGACTTGGTATTTTGATATATATAAGTCAACAAGGTATTATAACTTATAAATGAAGAATAATTACAAAAGATTTAAAAANGTAATTAAAGAAGAGGACTAAAAGGAAAATAAGGAATTATATAATAACCTCCTTATAAGTTATTATGATAAAAGAAGAAGTTAAGGATAAGAATTCTATAATTTTAGTACTTAAATTTATAATAGTAAGTTAATTATACTAAATGCTTTAATTAAGGAGTTTGTCAAAGAACAATATGAATTGTTAGTATATAGATATTAAAAGGTAAATAAAATCAAGAATAAGATTTAATAAGAATTTTATATTTATAAGTTAAAGTAAGTTATTAACAAAGTCATCAAGGAATATAACATTTGTAACAAAAGTAAGAACTGACATAAGTTATTATATAAATAATTATAACAATCTATATCTTAAGACTTTATTGTTAAGCTTTTATTGTTATAAACAGAGTAAAGAAGCCTTAATACTAATTAGTATAATATAATATTAATATTAATCAACAGACTAATGAAGTTTATATTAATACTACTATTTAAAGAGTTATAAACTGTAAAAGACTTTATAAGAATATTCTTTAAATATATAATAACAAGTTATAAACTATTAGAAGAAATAGTATTAAACAAGGATAAGTTGTTTATGTTGAAGTTTTGAGAAACTTTGATAAACCTTATAAGAGTAAAGCAGAAGTTATCAATAGCTTTTTACCTTTAAATAGATAGATAAATAAAACAAGTTAATATTATAGTTAAAATATATTTACATTATTATGTTAATTATAAGTAGGATAACTAAGTAAAATTATTATCATTAGTATAATTAACATATAATAATATGAAAAGCAAAGTTATTAAAGTTATATTATTTTATACAACTTATAAATATAAGCTTAACATAAATTATATTATAAAAANGACTTTAAAGTGTTAATAAAATAATAAAAGAAAGGGTAAAGAATATTTAAGAAATTTAAAAGTAATTTAAGGTTAATATTGAATTTGCAAAGTAAAGAAATGTATATTATTATAATAAAAGATATAATGTAAAACTTATGTTAGAGAAAAGGAATAAGGTTTACCTTTTGTAAAAAAATATTAAGATAATAAGATTAAATAATAAGTTGGATTATAAGAAATTAAGATTATTTAAAATCAAAGAAAAATATAATAAGTTATCTTTTCATTTGAAATTACTTAAGAAATAGAAGATATACTTAGTTTTTTATATATTATTATTAAAATTAACACTTGAAAATGCATTATTAATGTTAAATATAAATATCAAAATAAACTTAGAAGAAGAATAAGATATAGAAAAAATATTAAATTATAAATAATATTAAAGCAAGTTATAGTATTTAGTGAAATAGTTAGATTATTTAGAATTAGAAAATTCATAAGAACTATTAAGGAATCTTATTAATTACTAGAAGAAGCTTGAGGATTATAAGAAAAGGAACTTAAAAGTTAATTTAATTCTTAAGAACTTATATTAAGCCTTAGAAGGTTAATGTTCAAAAAGGGATTTAATAGTATAAAGTTATTATAAAAAGACTTAGTATGTATAACATTAACCTCCTTAGTAAAGTTTTCCTTTTCCTTATATTCTTTTTCTTTAGTAATATTAAGTTTATTAAGGTTATATAAGCTTTGAATAGTTATTTGTTTTTAATATTCTTTTAATAAATGTTTTTGTTTTTAAATATAAAGAATCTTTATCATAATAACCTTTTCTTCTTTGTTAAGCTTAGATTATTAACTATTAAAAGATTCTTACTTGTTAGAAAGAATAATAAATACATTATAAGAACATTTAAAATGAATATATTCAGAATAACAAGAGGATTTCTTGAAGTTAACAAGTATAATATACAATTATATAATATACTTGTTATACTATTTTATGGTTATTATACAATTAAAAGTAAGAGAGTAAAGTTATAAAAGTTTTACTTATTCTTATTACTTAATTAAAATTAACTTATAAGAGTATATAAATATTATGTATGCATAATTATTATTTTACTAATACTAAAACTACTTTAAAAATAATTGTATATTATAACTCTTAAAATGTTTAAATTTGTAAAGTTTTTTTAATTGTATACTAATGTAATATACTTTATATACTTATTAATAAAGTATCCGAATATCTTTATTATAATAATATTATATTATTTATTTAAGGGCTTGTACATGAATATAAAGTTATAAGTACTAGTTAAGTTATTATTAGAAGATTTTTCTTTAAGATATTCAATTTGAGTTAAGTATAAAGTTTTATCTAATTAAGAAAACTATTTACTTATATAGACTTTTATACTTTTTGGATCCTTATAAATCCTTTGAGTCCTAGATCCCTTAAATCCTCTTAAGTTTATTATATAACTTGTTATATAATTATTTTTTCCTCTTATCTAAAGGTTCTTTGTATAACTAGTGTTATCAAGCTTTAAACCTCTTAATAAAGAAGTTATAACATTATTCCCTTTTTAGTCTAATGTTATTAACACTTAATTATAAGGAAATAATATTATAAGGAAATTTAAACCTTCTTTCCTTTTCATCATACTTTTTAAATATTTTTTAAAGAACTTTAACTTTATTACTTATTATAAAAAGAAAGAATATATAAAACTTACTTAAGTGTTGGTTCACTTGTAACACGTAGTACAGTACGTAATATATGTAATATACTGTTGTGTTATTCTATGGTTGTTCTACAATTAAGGGTAGGAGAGTGAAATTGTAAGAGCTTTGCTTGTTCTTATTACCTAATCAGGACTAGCTTACAAGGGTACATGAATATTATGTGTACATAATTACTATTCTACTAACACTGAAATTACTTTAAAAATGACTATACACTATAGCTCCTAAAATGCTTAAATCTGTAGAGTTTTCCTAATTGTATACTAATTGCTTAATTAGGAATAGCTCTAAATCCCTTCTCTGTATGATTCTTCGTTCTACTACTTACACTATCATGTTCTACCTACTTTATTACTTTTAATTGTACTTTATTCATATCCAATAGCTGTTTTAGAATGTTAAATGACTTTCCTTTAATCATGGAATTAGCTGAATTTGTAATTCCTTTAATCTATTATACCTTAATGATCTAGTGTTGTTTGTATACTTGGCAAAGGTATATTATGTCAATTATAAGCTACTTTTCCTGTATAATTCTCAACTTGATAAGGCAATTGTACAATGACCTTGAATCTGTATATATAACTAGTAAGAGGTTGATTTCAAGGATTCCTTTGATAGTTAACTTGATTACAATTCTTATATCAAACCTATAAGCTATTCTATAAAGTTCTAAGGTTAAAACATTGTATATAACCCTTTTGTACTTGACTAACATTCAGTGTAACATATTTGCATTTCCTTTTTAGTCTGCAAATGTTATGATATAATCAATTTATGATAATAAGTCTTTGTTATTTGCAAATGAGATGTTTATAAAGATTAATAATTATAATGTCTTCTTATTAAGCTTGACAAATTATATTCTTTTAATAGTATTCTGGATTTACTATTGTAAGTGTTTATTCAATGATTTTATGTCTTCTTAACTAAGATTAATAGCTTGAGTAATTATTAATAGATTGTATAATGCCTTTAGTTGATAAACTAAAGTTATATATACTCTTTAAGTATATTATATAATATATTACTCTTTAATAGTAAGGTTTTGATGTATAATTCCTTGTAAACTTGTTATAATAGTTGATTTCCTGGTTATAAGTTGTAAATTAGCATATTAATACTCTTGAATAAGTAAAATTCTAGTATTATTCAGTTGTATAATACCTTTATTAAACTTAATTCCTTTTCTGGTAATTAGCATTTTATGTTCTTTTATTAGAAAATTAACCTTTTTCAATTATTCTTGCTTAAGTTTAGTAAATTAAACATCTTTAACAAATAAGGTATTATCAGTTTAAAGCTTTATAATATCAAAAGGTTTAGTGTTGTACAATAAGTAAGGGTTGTATGTTAACAATTTTATAATAAGCACCTTGACATAATAAGAGTAATAAGTTTAGAACTAGTAGTTTCTAGCTTTAAGAACTTTATAAAGTGATTTTACAACTTGTAGAATTGAACTTTTGTAAAGACTAAGTTATTTTATAAGTTTTGAAGGTGGTTATACATAGAAATTCTGATTTAACAAGATGGTAGATTGTATGTACACTTATGAAATATCCTATAAGTATAAACTTATATCTTTGTACTTTATAATAACGATGTAAAGAATAATACACTAGCTAATACATTGAATAGTAAGTGATTAAGTTAAAACAAACTTCTTCTTATTATCCTTGTAAGCTTGTACTATAAAGTATAACTTTTTCAAAAGCNTTTTTTAATTCTTTTGTTTTTGATTTTGTTTATAAACTTARYRTTGAATATGTRTATAYTRTTARGTAYRTCTTGAGGGTTTAYAATYTTGAAAATRCTCTTTTYAAGTAATCTTRATATTTYWRCTTRATATAAGGTTRTAAATTRRGGTTYTRRTTCTTTANTCTTRYAAGAAAGTAATRATTTCAAGGTATTTAYAAGGTYTTTTATRTYTWTGCTTTATWAGTAGTRTTRGTRGTAGAASWGACARTTATAATTGACTTRTTAAGCTYTTYTTRGTAYTCTTTARTRGTTRTARTTYYTAGTTTTGRYTYTRRTAACTTRATTTTATYAATTCCTTTTATAAGTATAAGATATAATTTTAYAATTRTTAACTTGAATARTRTRTTCTTACWKWAKAAGTRTTAATATGTATATTTCTYYRTTTATACTTATAAGTTTRTATAACCTTTTYTTARCTTTTRTTYTRRCTTRTATTTYTTGCTTYTTCATATAAGAACATTTGAATTCARTGATAAGTTATGAATAATGCTTATATCAAGGTTGTTATATATGTTGATTGTGTTTTRTACTTGTTGTTTTRCCTTGATTTTGTTAATTTCCTYTATAACCTTCTTGATTATCATAACTCTTTGGTTAACAGTTAAGGTTAGAGTRTTAAGTTCTGATATRYRTAAGTARGCATTRTAAACTARTARTATAAGRAYAAGTCTGTTARGTTTTAYARAATYATTAACAACTTTGAATATYATTTRTAAARYTATATCCTTGTYAAGATYATAGATTTTAATTAYAATTATCTAGTARGYATATTRTAYAAGTRTATRATATTRTTTAAYRTARYYAATTAAGTTATAARCTTTTATTAAGACTACTTTTAAGGTTRTTCTTATARTTATAATACTTTGTTAGAAYTYCTTATTGAYAAAGTTCNTTTTTARTGTTAATTATAATCTAGTTTRAARRTCTTAARTAAGTATTAATCTAACAAGTTTATAAGATATTCTAAGTATACTTTATATTGATATTTTGGARTTATYTAYTARCTTRRTAAYATRTTCTCTTGTTGATRATATAAAGTATTAGTTTGTTGTYAATRTAGAAGAYATTRACAATAATAAAGTAGTTAAAGKTGATATTRTCTTRTAAGTTGAATTTAAAYCTTCTTAATRACTTCTTATAACRTTAGTAATAAGTATAAAACTTAGTAAGGTATTCTAATGTGTTTTTGTTGATATTATAACTCGTGTAATCTAATATATATTATAATTTARTTATTAATAAGTAATTAAAAYRTTAGTRTAAGTRTTRTAATTTTATGTTRRTCAAGAAAYAAARGTYTTCYTTYAAYRAATTAAAGAYAAGARCTTRTAAGGARATGTCTTAAARGARAAAGCTATAAYYAAATTATTRTACAATTAGTATATTTCCTYRTAARATAAYTAATTAGTTTGTAARGTTGTTAAAATATAYAYTTAATYAATYTATRTTTATTAAGYATAATAAGAAGGRTATARTCAAYATAAYYAYATAGAATTTRATTTGYTTAATTAGTATATTTACTAATATAAAGCTTATCAAAGTTGTAYTCTTAATTTYAAATTRTACTTTTAYTATGCTTTTARTARTTATATCAAGYATTATAGATYARTCTRTTYRTTRTARARCTTTRAATTRGCTATAGYYAGTTGTAAAGTTTATTATAACTYTTGTATTAATYATAATTYTATRAAATTRCCTTGAATTATACYTTRTTAAGCTTATTAYACTGAATACTTCTATTATRATTATTATAAAGRCTTTTNAAGTTAATATYYTAARAGTAAGTTTTRRTTRTTAAYACYTTARYTRTTAATTAATATAARAAAGTRTYATTARYTAGTTTTRTAAYAATYARAGTARTTAAATYTACTAGAATACTTTTAYATAAGKTAAARAATAYAAAATYAYCTTRTTCAAGTTCTTCAAGTTCTAAATTAARGTTATYATYAGTGTTATTAACGAAAAGGGTTTTAAAAGTAAARTTTAATTCCTCYTTAGAATTATCACCTTYACAATTAATAATGTATTGTTGAAATTACTTTTTAAAAGTATTGTTTAGAGTTATARATAATAAAGTTGAATTAGTTTGTGTATTTAACTTTAAAAYATRCNTTTTTCAATATCTTAYTCCTCTTATAAGTGTTTYTATGATTAAYAACCTTYTCTTTTGYATATAAAAYATCTTCYTTATGTTTAAGRATATARARTARTATGTTTAARGCYTTAYRAGTARTATTRTTRACTTRTTYTACAATTAGTATAATAAYAACRRTTTATAAAGTAAGTTTYATTATGRTRTTCTTRTTCTTTTTCCTTTTTRTATAAYATRATAAATGAGTAGARTTTGTTGATAAGTTGTCTTWAGATCTYYTARTAAGTYTAAAATAGTATATYTAYATATTRRAGATYTTTARCAAGTARTAATCAACTTCTTATGAAGAATATTAATTGTCTTGTAARTTRRTTAAARGTTRTATTAAARYTYTTARAGCTTGTTAATAARYAATTAYATRTTTTCAAGTRTTRTTTTCTTAAGGTTTCTARTTATRATTAARGYTAATRTTATRCTTTCTTATTTAATRTAAATTTAAYAATAATATRTAARTCCTTTGTAGAAGTTGTATAARTAAGTATATACCTTTTTGAATATAYATTTRAYAARGTTRTTAATAATAAAATAGCCTTTTGCTAATCTTATTAATATAATAARGAATACTTTAATATAGAATTCYTYTARYAATTTTAYTTRTTTATAATARCTYTTGAAGATTATTAACTTGTATTYAAAGYTATTARTTACTTTRTTATACTTYTARTCTTTTATRTAYATTTTAAYAATATTAAAGACTTGTTTTATRTAYAYAAGTTGAGTTGAARATAATRGTAATARGCTAAGCTTAYARTTAAGGTTATARTTTTGTTATARTTTRTAAAAYTRTTGTTTAMTYTAAGAGGTTATAAGRRTACTTAATTCTTARCTTATAAACATAAAACTAAGAACTTTAAARTTAATTTRAGRATTTGTAAGTTRAATAGTTTCAAGGAGTATAATRATTATARAGGTRATRAGTCCYTTTTAAAGRTTRTGAAAGGTATCTTTRARGTYTTCYTYATYYTATATATRTTRTTCTTCCTTTTATAGTATATCTAYAAAAGTTTAAGTGATTATAATATTCTTGTTGTTATGCATTATCTATATATTRTTATAACAAAGGTARTTRTATAAGTCTTATAACTCTTTTTAAGGAATTATTCTAAAGTAATCAATGGTAAAGTCCTTGAAATCATCTTAGAACAAGTCTTAAAAGTTTATATTATTTTTCTTGTTAAAATAGTATTTATAAACCTTAGTTTCTAAGAATTTAAGTTAATTATTTTTTGTAAGTTTAATTATTATTCCTTATTTTTATTTCTTGATTTATGCCTCTTAATTTACCTTTACAATACTCTTTATCACCTTTATAATAGTTTCTAGTTTGTTTTCCTTTGTATTCCTTGTTATATTTCTTATTTTTACTATGTTTCTTGTTATTCTTAAGTTATATATATATAATCTACTAGTATTAACATAAGGTACTTGATTAACTGTAAAANCAAAGTTAATTATGTATAAGTACAAAAANGTATTTACTTGTAAGTAATAAACTTTGTAATCATAAAGGCTTAAACAAAAGTTTTTCAAGAGTATAATAACTTCTTAGTCTTCTTGAATATAAAGTTTTATAAACTTTTAAAGTTCTCTTATATACTTGTAAAGGCTTGTAATTCTGTAATAAAAGTAAAAGTAAGATGAAAGATCATGGTTTTGATAGCTTGATATGTTGTTTTTAGTTTAAAATAAAAGATATAAAGAAAGTAGTAGGTTTTGAATAGAAATTAATAAAAATAAATAGTAAAAGAGTAATTTTTCAAATAGAATTAGTTAATTAACTGACTATACAACTTTATAAGTAAACTACTTAATATTCAACTGAATATGTTGTTTTTAGCAAAAACAAGTTTAACAATAATAATTATAAAAGTAGATTGTCAAATATTTAACTAATTAAGTTATAAGTTAATAAATAGTTATTTCCCCCTTTAATTAAGTAGATTTCAACTTTATAAGTAAACTACTAAATGTTTAACTAAATAGAAGTTGTAATCTCTTAAGATTCAACTTCAAAAGTGTTATAAAACTATACTATCCAGATTACTGGATAGCTAAGGATAAAGTAAATATTCAAGGACAATGAAAACAAAAGATACTTAAGCAAATAATTAAGTCAAAGGTAAGATTTAATAATATATTTAAGTTAAACATAAGAAGTTTACTCTCATGTTCTTATAATATGCTTATATAAATAATAAGTTAAAGTTAAATCCTTTAAAGTCTTTAAAGTCTCCTGAAGTCCTTTATAAATCCTAAGAGCTTTATTATATAACCTCTGATTATTAAGTTCTTTATGTATACTTTTTATATACTAAGCCTTAAGCTTACATTAATCAGCTTATTAAGTAAAACCTATAATATTATCCCTTTTCTGTATTAACATTATCTTAATGCTTAACTTGTCATTATGAATTATCTTATTTCTTCATCAATCCTTTCCTTTCCTTTAATATACCCTTAAAGTACTCTTGCCCCTTCCTTTTATCTAATCTTAAGAAAAAGAAAAGAGAAAAAGTTAATCTTACCTTGATTATTAAGAATATTAACAATAGTATAAACTTTTATTCTTATTGTTCTAAGAAGAACTATAAGTATATTATAAACCTTTTAAAGTCCTTATAGTATTCTAAATGTATATATACAAAGTACTCTTATAATGTAACTTTTAATTCTTAAGATAAGAATATCCCCTGTTCTTAAGACTAAAAGTCTTTAAAAAAANTCCATAAACAGATTACAAGCAGAAGAAGAAGAAGTCATAATTAAAATCCTTCATTTACAAAAGCAATAGACTCTTCTTCAGTAATAAAAGAATAAGATAGCTTATTATAGCTTAAAGTATTTAGACAAACTTAACATTGTAAAAAAGAAAGAAAGGCAAGAAAAACTGTCTGAAAAGTTATATTCTACTTGTACAAGTAAGGCTTCTTCTTCTGTTGTTAATCTTTTCTTTTTTGACCTTATAATTCCATTGCCTAAAAATCCATTTTAAGATAAATTCAATAATATCCCTTTAATAACTCTTTACAACTTATAAGATTAAAAGTAAATTCTTATCTATTTTTACTTTCTAGATATCTTATCTATTTAACTAAGTATTATAACTTCTTATAATACATTTTATAACTGATGATTTTCTCAACTTTATATTCCTTTTCTAGATTAACTTCTTTTAATATTAAAGTTTAAATGTTTTTTAAATGCTAWYTMWWRCCCTTCTTCTTTACTACTTTTTTATTAACTTGGCTGTGTTAAGCTAAGTTATAATATAAATCATGTTGTTTAATCTAACTAGTTTTATTACTTTGTTTTTATATACTTCTTTTGCTTGATCCTAGTACTCTTTTGTTGTTGGATAACTTTGATCAAACATTATATATTCCTTGTTATAGTTATAACACTTAAGTATAATTTCTCTTAAGTTTGTTAGATATTCTTCTTCTTCTCCTTCATGCACTGCTTTTATATAATAGGTATATTGCTTCTCTACTTTGTAATACTATGTATAATATCCTTAAACTCAGTATTTGAAACATTGCTTTGGCTGTAACTTGTTCTTGAATAACTTGTAGTAGAATACTTGACTTTCTTAGTATAAACCTTGGTTTATAAGTTTGTATACATCTCTTATAATTGTTAATTCAATATATAAACAGCTTTTCTGCTGTTAACCTCCTTTATAGGCTTAGTAAGCTTTAACTTGAAGTATTGTTATTTTATTCTCTTTTTTTTAGTATTTCTTTGATTAAGGCTTTGTTATATTTAGTTAACAAGTAATCAGATATTCCCTTGGTATATATAACAACTTTACTGTTGACAATTCATACTTCTTCTCTAAATACCTTTTGAACTCATTATATGTTAAGTAAATACTATTCTTTCTAGTTATCTTCAAAGATTACTATTATATTATTATTAGGTAATTGCCTTATTATGCATATGCTATCTTGTGAGAATGTGACTGTATTAATTATTGTTATTGTATCTTGTAAGTTATGGTTCTTAAGCTTTAACAGTATACTTGAAGTATATACAATGATTTCATAGTCTCTTTTCACTGGTAGTCTATAAGTCCTTTGTTGTGTGTTCTTCATATACTCATTGTTAAACTGCATTATTGTTGTTAAGGGGGTTGTTATCTAGGCTTATGTATACTTTTGAGGTTGAATAACTTTTATAAATACTTCTTTTAAGTCTTTACAAGTAATTAGTATATTATTATCATTATTAGATTGCTTTGCAATTGTTTTATGTTCGAATTTGAAGTGTAAAATTTTTTTCTACTAACTAGAGTACTTTATGTATGTTTCTCTCTTTAACTAGCTAGTTGAATTGTAGTAAATCCTTATGTTCGTTACTGTTTGACTCTTACTCTGTTGCCTCTCTTTAGTTATATTCCTTATCTTTATAACTTTAGCATTGTTAATTCTTCTGTTAATGGTTAAGGCTTGTGATATTATTATTGTATCTTATAATTGTGTTATGCTTGTGTCTTGCTTATGACATTGTAATTAGGCATGTTTGACATACTAAGTACAACTCTACTATTAGTATTGAATTAAGCTTTAGTATTAACGTAATGTTAAGGTTTAATTATTCTAGTTCTTCAGTTCTAGAATCTAGTTTATAAATGGAATATTAGTATAATATGTAATTATATATAATATACTTATTATACTATTCTATGGTTATTATACAATTAAGAGTAAGAGAATAAAGTTGTAAGAGTTTTGCTCATTCTTATTACTTAATCAGGACTAACTTATAAGAGTATGTGAATATTATATGTACATAACTATTATTCTACTAATAAAAGGTATTGTTAAATTAAGAAAATATTACCCAAATATTAGATTTATAAGATTTAAAAATAAAGCTTTATATATTGCTTTAATTTTAAATCCTCGAATTAAAAAAGAAGGATTATTAAATATTAGTTTAACTACTAGTCAAGTTAGTAATATTTCTACTTTACTTTATTCTGAATATGAATTATAAGTATTTTATTATTTTATTATTTAATTATTATTTTATTAATTATTATTATTAGGGAAAAAGGAGATTTTTATAATACTTTACCAATTTTAAATAATATTAATAATTCAGATTTATATGATTCTGATAATAATATTTATATAAATGAAAATAATTCAGAGAATTTAAATGAATTCACTTTATATTTTGATGAAAAACGGTCAAATAAACAAGTAAGTTTATTATTATTATTTAATAAATTATAATTAATTTTTATTAGATTAATCCATTAACTTATTAGAAGTTAAATGAATTAAAATATCCAGTTTTAACTATTTTAGCTAGAAAATATTTACAAATTCTAGCTACTTCAACTTCTAGTGAACGTTATTTTTCACAAGGGGCTTTAAACATAACTAAATTAAGAAATAGACTTAATAAGTCTACTTTTAATATAATTATGTGTTTAAAAANGTTAAAGTATATATACTGATGATATTGACTAAGAAGAATTAGAAGAATTAGAATAAAGTATATTAGAATTTATAATTTAATATCTTATTTTAGTTTAGTTTATTAATATTTTAATTTAATTTTTTATT